>SOZL01001213.1:0-29268 GCA_009733165.1 Naja naja
ACTTTCTTAATGCAGCAGAAGCTATAAAGCTCTTCTAAAGAGGGGAGAAGGCAACCAATGATCTTCTGGCAATGACGTTAACCTTCTGGAGTGCTTTCCTATCTGCCACTGTGCAATTGGCAAACCATGCTGACTTTGTAAAAATGCTGCTTAGTAATAAGCAGGCATATACAATGGAATGAAGGCTATTGCTGAGCACACTGGGTTGTATCCCAAAAATTGTAAGCTGCCCTGAGTCTTTGGAGAAGGGCAGCATATAAATCTAATTAAAAATTTAAAAAATGCAGAGGTGCAGTAAGTTAAAATGCTCTCTATGGTGCAGCAGTAGAAGGTCACCAGCAGTTTTTCATTCAGTGGTTGTTTTATGAGAAGTCTCAGGTAGTATACTCTGCTGGGCTCTTTTGACCAGTGCTGCAATATGAGCACCCCAGGTCAGGTTCCCTTTTACCCAGAAATTTAAACTGGCCACTTGCTCCACACAGTCTCCATTGATAAGCAGGGGTTGGATATCTGATCTATTCCTTCTATATAGTCCACTATAAACTCCTTGGTCCTATTGGTGTTGAGGACCAAGTTATTGTCTCCACACCATGAAAGCAACTGGTCCACCTCATCTCGATAGGCAGACTAATCCAACCCAGACATGAGTCCCACCACTGTTGTATCATCTGCAAATTTAGCAATAGTATTACTAGCGTGAGTATGAATGCAGTCATGCACATAAAGAGTATAAAATAAGGGACTCAACACACAACCCTGGGGTGTACCAGTATTAAGAATAGGGGCTGAAGGGGTATGATTACCTAATCTGACCCTCTGTGAGTGGCCAGACAGGAAATCCATAATCCAAAGGCAGATTGAATAAGAAAGCCCAAGATCCAGAAGTTTAGATACTAGTCTACGTGGAAGAATTGTGTTAAATGCAGAACTAAAATCTACATAAAGCATCCTCACATAGTCCCCCTGTTGTTCTAGATGAGTCAGAGCAGTGTGAAGAGTGATGGTTATAGCACCCTCTGTAGATCTATTTCTTCTGTATACAAACTGGTATTTGTCAAATGTATGCGGAAGACCAGAAATGATGTGCCAGCAGACCAATTTCTCAAAGCACTTCATGTTGATAGGAGTGAGTGCCAGTAGTCTGTAATTGTTGAGGTTATTGATAGGGAACTAACTTCTTTGGCAGCGGAACAATGGTGGAAGCCTTCAAACAAGTTGGAATAGTGGACTGGGATAAAGACCGATTGAAGATCCTGGTAAAGATTCCAGCCAACTGATCAGCACAGTCTTTAAGCGCTCGGCCAAAGATACCATTAGGACCAGCAGCCTTTCTAGGGTCCACAGCCCTCAGAATGCTCCTCGCCTCCTGTTCCTCCACAATGAGGTGGGGGCTACATTTGGCTGGTGATTGTATTTTAGCTGTCTCTGATGTCTCCACTTCAAAGCGAGCAAAGAAATGATTCAGTTCCTCAGCAATGCAGCATCCCCCTCAGCAAGGATGACATTGGTCAATTATTTATTTATTTATTTATTGGACTTGTATGCCCCATCTCCAAGACTCGGGTGGCTCACAACTAAAAACAACAACAATAAATAATTAAAAACAAATTAAACCATTTACAAGCCCAAAACATTACAAAACTAAAATTTACAATAATTTAAGTAATTTAAAACCCATCACCCCCCAGGGAGGGGTCACAACCCGGATTGGTCAAACAACCAGGTCTTTAAATCATGGCGGAAGATGCAGAGGTCAGGGGCCAGGCGGAGTCCCAGGGGCAGTTGGTTCCAGAGGTCAGGGGCCGTGACAGAATAGGCTCATCACCAGGGGACCGCCAGCCGACATTGACTTGCCGATGGGACCCCGAGGAGTCCTTGCCTATGTGCTCGCACAGGGCGGTTGGCGCTTGATATCGGCAGGAGCCGCTCCCTTAAATATTGAGGACCCATGTCGTGAAGGACTTTGTATGTTAAAACCAGAACCTTGAATCGCACCTGGAGTGCAACCGGCAACCAATGCAGGCCGCGCAGGAGGGGGGTAATATGGGAGAATCGGGAAACTCCCATCACCACCTGCGCCGCTGCATTCTGCACCAGCTGCAATCTCCGGATGGTATGCAAGGGCAGTCCTAGATAGAGAGCATTGCAGTAGTCGAGTCTAGAGGTAACAAGGGCATGAGTGACTGTGCGCAGGGCATCTCGGTCCAGAAATGGGCGAAGCTGACGAACAAGGCAGAGCTGGGCAAAGGCCCCCCTGGCAACAGCCCCCACCTGCTCCTCCAACCAGAGCCGTACATCCAGGAGGACCCCCAGATTCCGCGCGCCTTCTCCACAGGGGGCAACACCTCTCCCCCTATGGCCAGTTGATGGTTTGTAATTTGTTGAATCCCTCGCCACACCTGCCTCATGTTATTGCTATCAAAATTATCCTCAACCTTCCTCTTATAATCAGTCTTGGCCTTCCAAATAACTTTCTTCTGATTAATTCTGGCAACACTGTACCTTGCCCCATCACCAGACCTAAAGGCCTTGGTCCTGTCACGCAAGAAGCATCAGACTTCCTTGGTCATCCAGGGTTTCTGACTGGGATAGATCCTAATACATTTATCCACAGGGATAGTATCTCTGCAGTGTTTTATATAGCACAGAACAGTTGCAGTGTGCACCGCTAGGTCAGGGTGATAAAAGATGTCCCAATTTGTGTTCTCAAAACAATCCTGAACTTGTTGGGAAAGCATCTTCTGGCCAAGATTTCACTGTCTTTTTTATAGGCAGAGCCTGTCTCCTAAGAGGAATGTACACTGGTGCTAAAAGTAGTGACATATAGTCTGACTATCCTAAATGTGGTAATTGCATATAACCTTATAGCCATGTTTGATGTTGGTAAATACTTTGTCCCATATGTTTGCTCCTCTAGTAGCACTTAACATGCTGATAGAATTTAGGGAGCACTGCTTTTAAATCAGCTTGATTAAAGTCCCCTGCTATGATATGCACAGCTTCAGCATACTTATTCTGCTGATTCCTAACAATGTTATACAAGAATCTGAAACCTGTGGTAGTATTGGCATCAGGTGGGATATAGACTGCAGTAATCAAAACCACGCTGAATTCCCATGGAAGCTATATGGGCCTACTTTTAAGAGTCATATACTCCAGATCTATGGAGCAGTGGCTGTCTATAGTCTTTGCATTGATACACCAGCTTTGTTCATATAAAGGCTTAAACCTCCCCATTTGATCTTGCCAGAATCTGTACTCCTGTCCTTCCAGTGATATAAGTATCCTTGCAGTTCAACAGCTTCATCTGGAATGAGTGAATGAAGCCAAGTTTAAAATGTTCTTTTACCTTCCATAGCTTTAGTCAGGGACACTGACCTAAACAGGTTATCTAACAGCTTCTATTTCTCCTTTTTCTGTGATTAGCAAAACACAGCAGTTCTTGATGAATTTAGTCTTTGCAATCTGTCACCTTATTCATCCATTTTGTTAATCAGAGATCTTGAATTGGTAAGAAATATACTTGGAATTGAAGGCTTGTGTGGAAACTTACTGAGCGTAAAGAAAACCCCAGCACGGCATCCTCTCTTCCTCTTCCTGTTCCTTTTTCTCTGCCCCTTCCTCCTTCCTATAGGGATAGTGATCCATGCCTCCCCCAGGGTCCTAGCTGCCTCCTTCGGTATGTTATGAGAATGTATAAAATTGTCCATAATAACCTTTTCACATTTCAGTCCAATTATATATATATATATATATATATATATATATATATTTTATATATATATGTAGGTCTTGGTGTATTCGGTCTTGTCCGTGTAAGATTGAGAATACCTTGGCAACGTTTCGAAATCTCATCCATCATCTTCAGGCTGGTGTCTTCAGCTTCGTTCTCCTGGGAGAAGTGTGTGATTGTGGCTGTTTTCCCTTTTAAACTCTAGAGTTGGCTGTGTTGTTACTTCTTGATTGGTTTGTGGAGTTGATGTATGCAGATTGGATGGCTTTTTCCTGAGACCCTGTGTGGCTGAGGTGCTGGCTGTGTGTCTCTCAGCCTTTTGTGTTGTAACGACCTGGGTAATGGGCTGTGTGATGACCTTCTGAGTTCTATTGTTGTGATGTCCTGGGTGTGGTGCTGTAATCTCCTGGGTCGTTGTCTGTGCTGCAACCTCCTGATGTTTTGTGTTGTGATCTCCTGAGTTCTGTGATGTAGTATCCTGGGTGAAAGGCTGTGATGTGGCATTCTGGGCCTTGGTTTGGCTCGAGTTTGAGGTCTGGCTATGTGTTTATAGCGTGTGTCAGTTTGCTTAGTTTGGGGTTGGAGGGGGTGTAGCAGCTGGTGTTGCAGCCATGGTCTGGTTTCTGGATGGTGGTTGCCTTTCATCTGTGGCGTGGGCTTGGGTTTGAGTCTGGTGAAGGAGATTGGTGGTGGCATCATGTGTTATTTTGGGTCCGGTGTTGGTTTTGTGGCTGGGACTCGTTTGTTGATTAGGGCTAGTTTCCAGATGTCTGGTAGGCGGGAAGTATCATCCCGTTTATTCATGTTATGGGGTGTTTCTCTATTTCGATGGCTTCCCTAATTATTCTCTTGTTGAAGTGTTCAGTATTGGAGATAAGTTTGGATCCCTCAAAATCAATTTCATGTCCTGTGGCTTTAAGGTGCTGGAAAAGGGAGGAAGTTTTTCTTCTTTTCTGACTGCGTTCTTGTGTTCTGCGATCGTGCATTTATTCTCCTGTTGGTTTGTCCAATGTATGTGGCTGGGCAAATTTTGCATGGTATTTTATAAACTCCTTGGTTTTCTAGCTGGATCTTGTCTTTGGGGTTTCTTAAGATGTTGGCTATTTTTTGATCAGTGCCAAAGGCTGTCCTGATATTGTGTTTGTGGAGAATTTTGCTGATTTTATCTGTGGTGCCTTTGATGTAAGGGAGGAGGGTGATGCCATTGTCCTGTTCTGTGTCTTGGTTTTTGGGGGGAGTCTCCCTTTGGATTAGGTTGGTGATTGTGCTTCTTTGGAATCCATTGGACATTAATACGTTAGTGAGGGTGTGTAATTCTGTTCTCAAGTGGTCTTTGTCAGCTAGGCGTTTGGTTCTGGAGATGCAACTGAAAGAGGGGGATTTGGTCTACCGGATTGGGAGCTGTATTATAGTGCTGCAATTATGACTTGGATAAAAGACTGGATAAACCATACAAATACAAGGATACTAACATTAGAAGGCTATAATCTCCAGACAGGATGGCACTCTTTTCTTAGACAAGATAGTTTAAAGGGACACAGCTATGTTTTGAAACACAAAGTAAGACAAACACTTCTACACACCTGGTTCAAAATTAAGAAACAAATGTATATTCAAATACCAATCTGGATATCAACATTAGAGGCTTTGATGCATCCACACTTGCTAAGACACGATAAAATCATTACTTATGAAGAACTGTTAGATGAAAAAGGAGATTTGCAAACTAGACAGCGGTTGAATGAACAGGGAATAGAATTGGAATGGTGGGCCTATCTACAACTCCAAGCTAAACACGCAGAAGACAAAAAGGAATTGGGTATTAGTAAAACTAGGACGGAATTAGATGAAATCTTGTTAGGGCCAGATGTAAAAATGATTAAAAAACATATCAAGTATTACTACAAACTAAGTTGGAAGAAGAAATTGTTAAAGAAACAATGATACGCTGGATGAGAGAGGTCATAGTATTGCCCTGAACGATTGGCAAAATATTTGGACCAGAAATAAAAAATAACTCTTGCAATTCCATTTAAAGAAAACCTGTATAAATTATTTTACAGATGGCATATAACACCAGCAAGACTATCTAAAATGAACAATAAATTTTCCTCTCTTTGTTGGAAGTGCAATAAGGAAAGAGGTACATACTATCACATATGGTGGAGTTGTGGAAAGGCCCAAGAATATTGGAAAGGAATACATCAATGCTTACGAGAAATTTGTGATGTAGAGTTTAATTTTAAACCAGAATTTTTTTTACTGGGAATCACCAATGAGACATATCCGAAGGAAATCTTCTATTTAATGATTCATATTATCACAGCGGCAAGGATGGCCTTTGCACAGAAGTGGAAAAACACTGAAACTCCAACAGAAGCGGAGCTTATGAAGAAAATAATGGAGTGCAGAAATGGACAAATTGACATTGGAAATTAAAAATAAGGAAGAAACGGACTATTACAGAACTTGGAATAACTTCTATGGATGGTTAGACAAGAAAAAGACTTAACTGACTTTTTGAATTGGACTTAACAAATGATGGACAATGAATGTCATGAGCCTAGCCGTACTTGGTTCAACTATAGTATATGTTTTACGTTTGTTTATGTCAGTGTTTATTTGTTTGGTTATGTGTAATTACTAAATAAAATCAATTAAAAATTAAAAAAAAAAAGAAGTAACAACACAGCCAACTCTAGAGTTTAAAAGGGGAAAACAGCCACAATCACACACTTCTCCCAGGAGAACGAAGCTGAAGACACCAGCCTGAAGATGACGGATGAGATTCGAAACGCTGCCAAGGTATTCTCAATCTTACACAGGACAAGACCCGAATACACCAAGACCTACATATATATATATATATATATATATATATATATATATATATATATATATATAGCCTGGTTATCTGAAGGAATGCCTGCCTCCTGCAGTTTTCTTTTTTTTAATTATATTTATATGCCGCCTTTCTCCGAAGACTCAGGGTGGCTTACAATTTTTGGAGCACAACCCAATGCGCTCAGCAATAGCCTTCATTCCATTGTATATGCCTGCTTATTACTAAGCGGCATTTTTACAAGGTCAGCTAATTGCCCCCAACAATCTTGGGTCCTCAACTTACCTACCCCGAGAGGATGGAAGGCTGAGTCAACCTTGAGCCTGGTGGGATTCGAGCCTACAGCAGTTGTAGGTAGCTGGAACTTAAGTGCTAGGCATTTAGCAGCCTGAGCCACCAAAGCTTTTGCTTGTCCTGTATGGTTTGACAGACTCGCCATGCTTGGAACCCAACAATTAAGCAATGCCTGCTTGTTGAACTCTGGTAGAGGGCTGGCAGTCAGGCTAGATGACCTACACATCCTTTCCAACTCATCCATACTATGATTCTAAGAAGTTGGCCAAACACTTCTATACAGTCATTAGATGTCTGAAGCCATATGTGACACTTCCTAAGCACCATAGAGTTGTGTAGAGTTTAGAGTGATGCTTCTTCTCCTTCACATTATCAAAGTCATAGTTGTTGGCTCACTCCCTTGTACCAGACTTCAAGGAATGGCCCCCAAAGAGAGTTATGGCTGTAAACATCAGACTAAAAGCAAAGAGCTCAATGCTAGATGAGAAATGCCTAAAGAACCTTGATGAGTGCTGGAGAGAAAGCATGTTCTGTGCTTATGAATTGCTCCCCCTCTCCTTTGGCCATGATACATTCAGAGGACTATCCAACCCTTGAAAACAAGGTGTTGGTTTCTGCTGCCATTGGGGGGGGGGAGGAAAAAGCTGCAAGGTGAGGGATTGATTCAGGCAGACAAATGGTTCTTCTGCTTCTCCTTCTCATACTGCTTCCTTACACAGCCAATGGGAAGCTCACTTGGAAACGCCCTCTAAATCTGAAGGGGAATGAGGAGACCTTCTCCTGGAAGGGGTCATTGGTGTAACGAATGCAGTATTCCACCCTTATGGTTTCAGCAGGACCCCTTCTATAAAGCTTTCCAGGAAGGTCATATCAGATGAAAAGAAATTGTTTTCCTGCTGGTCTTTGCTTATTTCCAGGTTTCCAGACAATTCCAGATGTCACTGCACTGTTTCATTGTCATCCTTTATCCATTGCTGTCTTAAAAATCAGAGAATCAGGAAATAACTGCATTGGAAGCTACATTTTCAGGTTCCTTCTTAGACCAGGTTTCTTCAGTTGGTCACTTTTGAGGGATAAGATTTTGGGGTGAACCAGTGCAAAGTAGTGGTGGGATTAAAAAAAAAATATTACCGGTTCTGTGGGCATGGCTTGGGGGGCATGGCAGGGGAAGGATATTGCAAAATCTCCATTCCCACCCCACTCCAGGGGAAGGATACAGCAAAATCCCCATTTCCTCCCCACCTCACTAACCTGCTTTCCAGCTCCATTCTTTTGTGCAGGGCAACAAAAGAAGACCCAGCTGATCAACTGGGACTCAAAAGGCAGAGAATAGATGGGGGCAGGGCCAGTGGGAGGTGGTATTTCCCTGTTTTCCAAACTACTCAAAATTTCCACTACCGGTTCTCCAGAACTGGTCAGAACCTGCTGAATACCACCTGTGACTAAAACCTATTACTGGGATATCATGCCCTGAGAGTTGAAAACAGGTCCCTGGACATCTTGAAACATTACTGTATGTGGTTAGGGACATTATCTTCCTGATACTTTTTCATTATTTCAAGCAAAATCTTTGGCCCACTTATGTATGGAGCACAGTTTGGACCATTTTCTACATACGGATGATTGGAAAATGTTGAAGCTTAAAATTCCTCTGTCTCACATTTCTACATTTCTTCTGGTTGTAAGCTTCTCCTTTGTATTCTGGTCTGGCCTCGGGATGAAAATGTAGCACTCCTGGATGAAGATGCAGCCCAGCAGCCAAGCACTGGAGGTAAAGATGGGGAAGACCTGCACAGCCACCATGTACTTCCCTTTGGTGCTCATGTAGTTGGACACAAAACTCACCCAGACACTGCAAAAGAGCAGCATGCTGAAGGTGATAAGCCTGGCTTCATTGAAGGCCCCAAGGAGATTCCTGGCCAAGAAAGTGGGCACAGCCAGGGTGACAGCTGCAGACCTCACAAGCCCAGTGTTTATTTAATAAACAAAATGAAAGCATAATTATTCTTAGCAGCTTACATCAACACCAAATGACATCACAGAATTTCAAGGAAAAAAAGAAAAAAACTTTTATTCTCTCTATAACTTTCTCTAGAGGTCAACTAAAAAAAGTTCTTTGGTTTTTTTAATTGCCAGCAGAAAGGGAGGGGGAAAGTAGTGCATTCCTAAAATGCTTCAGATAATTGATAGCCAGCTGAAGCTGTTGGCGTGCAACATTATTACTGGAGAGCATGACTCTTGGCTATGGATATGTCCCATTGGAGAATATACATCCAGGGGGTAGAAGGAAGACCAAGGTCACTCCTAATAAATCTTTTTTTTTACTCCGAGAGGTGCAGCTAGAAATTTATGATTTGAATGGAGGTGGATTTGTCAGAGCCCTGACAGGGATTGTACTGGTTCGGACTGATTCTATAGAACTGGTTGCTCCGAAGGGCAGCTGACACTGAACTGAGCATCTGATCTTCTGTTTTGCCCACCGACCCATCCAGGCTCTAGGCTGTCCTTCATTCCCTGCTTTTTCCTCCTAAACTGCTTTGCGTGGCACAGCTGAATGCCTCTTGTCAGTGGGAGAAGGTGAATTCTTGCCAGAGTCGCTAATTTGTAAATAGTGCACAAAGCACACACTCACTGAACTGGTTGTTATGCCAATAGGATCCCACCCCTGGCTTTCTCTATATATACCCAATGATAACAGTCCATAGGCTGTCACTTTGCTGCTTCTATGTTGGCTCTTATACAACAATTGACATTTCCAGAACTGAAGGGAAATGAAATTTCACTTTAGGCACAAGGAATTCAAAATCAGCTCCAATTTCAGGTTGAAATACAGAGATCTAACAGAAAAGAAAATCACCACAAGACCCTACTCTTAATAAGAGGAGAGTTCAAAGATACTGATTGCCTTTTTCCAGTAGTGGGATTCAATTTTTTTTACCAGCAGTTCTGTAGGTGTGGCTGGTGGGCATGGCTTGGTGGGTGGCAGGGGAAGGATACTGTAAAATCTTCATTCCCTCTCCACTCCTGGAGGAGGATTACTGTAAAATCTTCATTCCCTCTCCACTCCTGGGAGAACGTTACTGTAAAATCCCATTCCCTCCCAACCCCACTTTCCAGCTCTGTTCTCCTGTGCAGGGCAACAGAAGAAGACTCAGGTTGTCAGCTGATTCTTGGGAGGCAAAGAATAGATAGGGTTGGGGCCAATCAGAGATGGTATTTGCTGGTTCTCAGAACTACTCAAAATTTCCACTACTGGTTATCCAAAACTGGGTAGAACCTGCTGAATAACACCTCTGCCTTTTTTGCATTAGAAGACAGGCAGAATTAGAGTTGTGTCACCAACACAGAGTTTATCAAAACTGCGTACTTCTGGGTGACCTTCATCCACAATCTCTGGAGACAAGACACCACACTGAAAAAAATCAGAAATCAATTACCTCTATATTGATCTATTTTCCTCCAGCATCACTTTTAGACAAGTCATGACAGTAAGGATTACAACACCCTCAAGGGTGTATTTGTGATTGCACTTGGAGTCTTAGAACAACTTCAGGATCCCCAGAGGATAAATTATTTCTCACTGTAATTATCACCCTCCCAGTCTTTGAGACATCTTCAGATGAGACTGCCTTTGATGTTTTAACATTAGCCTGAACCACCAAGAAACCAATCTTACATCAGAAAAGGATAAATGCCAAAGATCACACTCTATGTCACACAAGTTTTGGGACAGGAAGTCATTGTGTTCTTGAATGTACCTTTCTCTCCTTTCCATGTGAAGATTGCTTTGTCTTTGTCTGAATCAGGGAAGTGAGAGTGCTTTGAATTCTTATCATTTTTCTTGCTCATGTTTAGAAGCAGGAGGGGATTGATTCAATCCTATAAATTATGGATCTTCTGCTTCTGATGCTGCTGTTGTCTCAGGCAGTCTTGGAGAAGCTTAGAATAAAATGCCCTCTGAATTTTGAGATCCGAGATGTGGAAAAACCATGGAATTATTACAGGCCAGGAGACCATCTAATTGCTACAGTCTCTACTGAAACAATGGCACTGCCTAGAACATTGCCTTTCAACATGGCTCCTTCTAGTGAGTCTCGCTCGTAAGTTATTCAGTGTGATGGATTTGCATTCCCTGCATTTGTCACTCTAACACTCTTTACTTCACTGACTCCTATATTGCAGGACTTCTCTAATTTCTTCAGCCATTTTGAGTTTCACGGCTTTCCTTTTTGTGTCTTCTTTTGTGGAACAGATTCAAATCCAACCATGTGGCAAATAAAACTTGAAAGAAGTCCAGAATATTCATGCATTCCTGTCTAATACGATGTTCATCACTGGGATACTGAATTTGGTGTAAAGTAGAGATTGAGAGGCTGGTAGATGCCTCTGCCAAGCCTATTTCCATATTTAAATAGCTACTCATTCATATTCAATGCCCGATCCTTAAAGGAATAGTGGATGATTTCTATTTGCAGTTGCTTTCCTGTTGTACTTACAGAACATCCTCTTCATTTTATGGTGGTTCAACTTGAATGATTGAATGAGTTTGAATACAAGTTAGTGGGCAGATGAAAATTAAGAGTGCTACAAATAAGGATGTATTTGTAGTTCTTAAACATAATGGAGGACTCTTTCCATCCTATCTTCTCAGTGACCATTAAAATGTGATGCTGATGGGTAGCTGCTATTTGCTTTTTGCTTTGGATGTGTTTTGGATTAAGACAGAGTAGGCTGGTGGAGACATAGGGGATTAGACTGAAAAAAAACATGTTGTTTCCTGATGATGATGGTGGTAATAACATGAACATTATTTTTTACAGTACAGGACTTTATTTTAAACCGCTAATCCTTGCTTTCGCCATTCAAACAGTCAACAAGAATCCCCAGCTTCTTCCCAATCTCACCCTTGGCTACAACCTGCATGACAACTATTTTAGCACCCTTGGCACTTCAGATGCCTTGCTGGACATGCTTTCTACAGGACAAGCCAATGTTCCCAACTACAGCTGTGGAAGGAAGGAAAACCTATTGGCTGTTGTGGACGGAGCTATGAGTGAAACATCCACTCAGATGTCAACATTAGTTGGCACCTACAAAGTCCCACAGGTGTGTGGTTGTGTTTCTCTATCACAGGAATTTCAGACTGATGGCATCAAGTTGTTGTCATGTGATGCGTTGTGACTTTCCTCTCCCCCTTCACTAAACTAGGGGTAGGTATGGCCAGTGTGTGATGCATCTGGGCTACAGGCCACAAGTTTGACAAGTTTGACAAGTTTGTTCTATCTCACCAGGGTCAGGCAGGGATCAGTGTGTGAGGCAGTGTTTATGAACAAATCCAATGTATAGATTTCTCAGAACACAGTAGATAAGGTATAGAATTTATAGAAATACACATGTATGTGTGGTGGCTCAGTGGCTAAGATGCTGAGCTTCTTGATCAGAAAGGTTGGCAGTTCGGCAGTTCGAATCCCTAGCGCCGCATAATGGAGTGAGCTCCCATTACTTGTCCCAGATTCTGCCAAACCAGCAGTTCAAAAGCATGTTAAAAATGCAAGTAGAAAAATAGGGACCACTTTGGTGGGAAGTTAACAGCGTTCCATGTGCCTTCGGCATTTAGTCACGCTGGCCATATGACCATGGAGACATCTTCGGACAGTGCTGGCTCTTTGGCTTTGTAACAGAGATGAGCGCTGTCCCCTAGAGCCAGAAATGACTAGCACATATGTGCAAGGGGAATCTTTACTTTTACCTTATGCCTTCTACAGTTTGCATTAGATTTCTAACCTCAGGTAGTTCCTGGTGCTCCAGGATTTTTGAAAGATATGGCACAATGATTCTGAGATAACATCTGCCCACTCCTTCAAGAACTCTGGGATGTAATCTGTCGTGTCCCAGTGGTTTATATTTATATTTGTCAAGATCAGACATATGTTCTTTCACTCATTATTTTCATTTTATATATAGTCTATCTATTATGGTTATGTTTTTGGTAGGTTGGGCTATAGTTCCTTTTTGTATGAACACTGATGCAAAAAATGAATTAAGCAGCCCTGCTTTTTCTCTATTGTCTGTTATTTCCTTGCCATCTTCTCCTTTTGGTGGACTATTTCCTTTTTTCGTGTTGAAAAAATTTGTAATTATCTTTGATTTTTTTTGCAAGTCTTTGTTCATTCTAACTTTCCTGACTTTGTATTTGCAGATTCAGTCTATCTGCTGATATTCTGCCTTAGTTATGTGTCCCTTTTTTCATTTTTTCTACTTGTTCCTTTTGCCTTTCAGTTTATCAGAGGAAGATCTATATGCAACCATGCTGGTTAATTCTTGGATTTCTTGTTTTTTTTGCTCAATGGTATCGTGCTAGTCTGGGCTTTTATGATCATACATTTCAGAATTTTCCAAGATTCTTTAATTCTTTTCCCCTTTAGGATTTTCATCCAAGGAATCTTCCCAAGTTCTCTCTGAGTTTATTGAAATCAGCTCTTTTAAAATCCAAGACTCTGGTATCATTATGTTCTATTGCTTGTGTTTGCGTTATGTTGAATTGTAGTATGACATGGTCACTCTTACCCAAGGTTCCTGAAGTTTTAACTCCCTCTATCACTTCTTCTCTGTTTGTAAGAATCAAGTCCAGTATGGCTGTCCCTCTAGTTCCCTCCTCTACCTTTTGGACAACAAAGTTGTCAGCTAGTTTTGGTTAGGAACCTATTTGATTTCTCACTTGATGCAGAATTAGTTTTCCAATTGATATCAGTGTAATTGAAGTCTCCCATTACTACTGTAGTGTGTTTCCTATATATATTTGTTCATTGGCATAAAGGACACCTATATTTTTTGCTTGATGGGGTAGCCTATGGGATAGACCTATGTCAATGTCATTCTTTCTTTCTTTCATATTGACCCATATGCATTCTAGGAGGTTTTCATCTTTGGATTCATGCATTTCTGTAATAGTATAGTGGTGCTTTACATACAGTGCAACTCCACCTCCTCTTTTATGGGGTCAGTTTCTTTTTTTGAACAGTTTTTATCCTTCTATCAGTGTGTTCCAGATGTAGGTTTCATCCCACCAAGTTTTATGTTATTCCATCTATATCATATCTACCTTCATGTATTAATAGTTCAAGTTCACCTTGTTTGTTCACCAGACTTTGTGCATTTGTATGTAGGCACTTGAGATCTTTATGTCTGACTCTGGATATGCTTCTTATGTCTCCTATTTGATGTTTGTCTTCCTTCCCATCCCTCCTTACTTCATTACTTGACTTGCTTTGTAGGGGTTTTTGCTTGGAATAAGGTCCTGGAGATCCTAAAGCTTGGTCACCCCCCCCCTCAATTTTAGTTTAAAGCCCTCCTGATAAGTTGAGCCATCATTTTCTGAAAACATTTTTCCCAGTCTTTGTAAAGTGCAGCCCATCCCTTGCCAAAAGCCCACGATGGAGATAGTACAGACCATGGTCTAGGAATAAAATGTTTTTTAGTAACACCAACCCTTTAGCAAGTGGTTCATTTCTAGAATGCTTTGTTCTGTTACTGTGTGTTGTCCTCTCATTGGCAGTGCAAATGAAAAAACTACTTGTGCACTTAAGTCCTTGACTTTCTTGCCTACCTGCTCATAATCAATATTGTTTTCAAATCCCTTTTTGTGTTTTTTCCTCCAAGTTAATGTTCTGTAATCCTGCTTTTTTGATATATTTTAATTAGTTATCACCAAGTATAGAACAATTATAAAGTATAATTCCAAAGTATTCTAATTTGTTAGAATAGAATAAATGACTTGGAAGGGACCCTTGAGGTCTTGTAGTCCAAGCCCCTGCTTAGGCAGGAAACCCTCCACCACTTCAGGCAAATGGTTATCCAACATCTTTTTTAAAACTTCCAGTGTTGGAGCCTTCACAACCTCTGGAGGCAAGTTGTTTCACTGATTAATTGTTCTCACTGGCAGGAAATTTCTCCTTAGTTCTAGGTTGCTTCTCTCCTTGATTAGTTTCCACCCATTGTTTCTTGTCCTCAATTTGGAGAATAGCTTGACTTCCTCTTCTTTATGGCAGCCCCTAAAATATCGGAAGACTGCCATCATGTCCTTCTTTTCATTAAACTAGACAACCCAGTTACAGCAACCATTCTTCATATGTTTTAGACTCCAGTCCCCTAATCATCTTTGCTGCTCTTCTCTGCACTCATTCTAGAGTCTCAATGTCTTTTTTATAATGTGGTGACCAAAACTGGATGCAATATTCCAAGTGTGGTCTTACCCAGGCATTACAAAGTGGTATTAACACTTCACGTGATCTTGATTCTATCCCTCTGTTGATGCAGCCAGAACTGTGTTGGCTTTTTTTGGCAGCTGCTACACACTGCTGGATGATATTTAAATGGTTGTCAACTACCATCCGAGATCCCTTTCCCAGTTGCTAATATTGAGCAAGGTACCACATATACTGTACCTGTGCATTTGATTTTTCTTGCCTAAATGTAGAACCTTACTTTTTTCACCATTGAAATGTTCATGAGTATCAAGTTGGATTTGTTAAAATCTAGTGTTTTGGATTAGATCTATACACAAATATAGTTTAGCATTCTTCTTGCTTTTCAGATCTGTGACACATTTCTTTCAGAGGCTCAGAATGATAAAAGTCAATTCCCTTTTTTCCACCGGATGCTCCCCCCAAAAGGGATCACGTATCCAGTAATTATCCAACTGCTCCTCCATTTCAGATGGACCCTGATTGGTCTCATCACTTCAGACACAGATGAAGGACAGAGTTTCATGAGAACATTTACTCCTGTGCTTCTGAGGAATGGAATTTGTGTTGTTATAACACGACAATTCTCAGCAACTGGATATACAGCACCACTCGGTGATGATGTCTCTAAGTGGAGACAAGTCAATGTCTTTGTAAACTACATAGAAAATATTGACATTTGGGACAGAATTCGTATTTTCCAGTTTAAATTTGAAGCTATGCCAGGCCCTATTGAAGGGAAAGTTTGGATCATGGGAGCCATCGACTATCTGGTATCGAGTAGGGAGGATCTTTACAAATACACCCATAGTATTTGGAGCTTTGCTTTTCAGGAAAAAAGCAGGCCGGAAGATGATGTCATTGGAACCAAACTCTATGTGAAATTGGAAGATCAGTTTTTTCACTGTTCTTTTTCAAAGCACCATTTTTCTGTCAAAAGTCGAAAAAGATGCACCCAGAAAGCACCACTGGAGCCTACACCGGAAAATAGAAGCACGTGGATCACTTTTCACCTCCGTTTACACAGCATTGTTAAGACTCTGGCTCATGCCTTGAAAGCTGCGTATTCCTCCAGATCCAGAAGGAGAATCAAGAAGGGTGATCAGAGTGTAGAGTCTTCAAGGCTGCAGCCATGGCAGGTAAGGAGTTCCTCCCAGGATGCATAAAACTCCAAAGGAGAGGAAGAAGAATCTTCTCCACCTCCTTGTGCTACAAAAGGCCAACAGGTTGGCCAAACTAACCACACAGAGAATACCCAGGGATGGGGGATAAGAAGCTTTGTGTCAGGATTCCAGCAATCACCCTAATTAAATCATGAGCCTCAAGCCAAATTTCAAAAAACTTCATATGATATATTAGGAGGAACATACTGGCATGAACTGTATGAAGTTGACTCTGAGATACGTAATTTACAATCACCTTTGATACCCTGTTTTCCCCCACCCCTCTGGGTGTATCATAATTCAGATTTTCCAATCAAACAAATTCATGGCCCAGGTATCATCAATCACACTCTCCAATAGAGGATTTTTGTGCCCAGAATACCAGAATTCCCAGATATATTTATTTATTTTATATATATATATATATATATATATATATATATATATATATATATATTGGGAATGGATTGGTCTTGAGATTATACAGCTTGACGAAATTCATCCATCATCTTCAGGCTGGTGTCTTCAGCTTCTCCTGGGAAGCTGAAGACACCAGCCTGAACGAATGAGATTGTCAAACGCTGCCCAGGTATTCTCAATCATACACGGACAAGACCAATACACCAAGACCTACATATACCTTACCGTGAAAATCTACTAATATATATATATATACACACACACACACACACACACACACATATGCATACCTTTACCTGTGAAAATCTACAACACACACACACACACACACACACATATATATATTTGTTTTCACACAAGCACAAAGCCGAAGACACCAGCCTGAAGATGGCGAGTGGGATCTTGTCGAAATGTCGCCAAGGTATTCTCAATCTTACATGGGACAAGACCCGAATACACCAAGACCTACATACCTTTACCCATGAAAATCTACGAAAACCAGACATCTGGAAACTAGCCCTAATCAACAAAAGAGTCCCAGCCACGAAAACCAACACCGGACCCAAAATAACACATGATGCCACCACCAATCTCCTTCACCAGACTCAAACCCAAGCCCATGCCACAGATGAAAGGCAACCACCATCCAGAAACCAGACCATGGCTGCAACACCAGCTACTGCACCCCCCTCCGACCCCCAAACTAAGCAAACTGACACACGCTATAAACACATAGCCAGACCTCAAACTCGGAGCCAAACCAAGGCCTGGAATGTCACATCACAGCCTTCCACCCAGGACACTACATCACAGAACTCAGGAGATCACAACACAAAACATCAGGAGGTTGCAACACAGACAACGACCCAGGAGATTACAGCACCACACCCAGGATGTCAAAACAATAGAACTCAGAAGGTCATCACACAGCCCATTACCCAGGTCGTTACAACACAAAGGTGAGAGACACACAGCCAGCACCTCAGCACACAGGGTCTCAGGAAAAAGCCATCCAATCTGCATACATCAACTCCATCAGCCAATCAAGAAGTAACAACACAGCCAACTCTGGAGTTTAAAGGGAAAAACAGCCACGATCACGCACTTCTCCCAGAAGAACGAAGCTGAAGACACCAGCCTGAAGATGACGGATGAGATTTCGTCGAAACGTTGCCAAGGTATTCTCAATCTTACACGGGACAAGACCCGAATACACCAAGACCTATATATACACACACACACACACACACACATATATGTAGGTCTTGGTGTATTCAGGTCTTGTTCCGTGTAAGATTGATAATACCTTGGTGACGTTTTGACGAGATCCCACTCGCCATCTTCAGGCTGGTGCTTTCGGCTTCATGCTTGTGCCAGCAAAGCATGATCTGAGCTGCCTTCTCTCTATAAATACTGGAGGGGAGGTGTGATGTGCTGGCTCTGCTGTAAGTGGGTTGGTTGGCTGTGTTGTTGGCTGTATTGTTGCTTCTTGATTGGTTGATGGAGTTGATGTTTATTTATTTATTTATTTTATTGGACTTATATGCCGCCCCATCTCCGAAGACTCGGGGCGGCTCACAGTTAAAACATACAAATACAATAAATAATTAAAAAGAAATTAAATCACTATAAGGTCCAATAAAACTGAATTAAAAATTAAAACTGTCCCATGCCCCCGGTTTGCTGATTGGTTGGCTTTTTCGTAAGAGCCTGTGTGGCTGAGATAGTGGCTGTGTGTCCTTCAGCCTTTTGTGTTGTAGCTACCTGGGTAGTGGGCTGTGTGATGACCTTCTGAGTTTTATTGTTGTGACATCCTGGGTCTTGTGCTGTTATCTCCTGGGTCGTTGTCTGTGTTGCAACCTCCTGAGATTTTGTGTTGTAATCTTCTGAGTTCCATGATGTAGTATCCTGGGTGGAAGGCTGTGATGTGACATTCGGCCTTGGTTTGGCTCCAAGTTTGAGGTCTGGCTATGTGTTTATAGCGTGTGTCAGTTTGCTTAGTTTGGGGTCGGAGGGGGTGTAGCAGCTGGAGTTGCAGCTATGGTCTGGTTTCTGGACGGTGGTTGCCTTTCGTCTGTGGGGTGGGCTTGGGTTTGAGTCTGGTGAAGGAGATTGGTGGTGGCATCATGTGTTATTTTGAGTCCGGTGTTGGTTTTCGTGGCTGGGACTCGTTTGTTGATTAGGGCTAGTTTCCAGATGTCTGGTAGGCGGGAAGTATCATCCCGTTTATTCATGTTATGGGGGTGTTTCTCTATTTCGATGGCTTCCCTAATTATTCTCTTGTTGAAGTGTTCAGTGTTGGAGATAAGTTTGGATCCCTCAAAATCAATTTCATGTCCTGTGGCTTTAAGGTGCTGGAAAAGGGAGGAAGTTTTTTTTTCTTTTCTGACTGTGTTCTTGTGTTCTGCGATGCGAGCATTTATTCTCCTGTTGGTTTGTCCAATGTATGTGGCTGGGCAAATTTTGCATATATATGATGTAGGTCTTGGTGTATTCGGGTCTTGTCCCGTGTAAGATTGAGAATACCTTGGCGATGTTTCGATGAGATCCCACTCACCATCTTCAGGCTGGTGCTTTTGGCTTCGTGCTTCGTGCTGGCACAAGCATGAAGCCGAAAGCACCAGCCTGAAGATGGCGAGTGGGATCTCGTCGAAACATTGCCAAGGTATTCTCAATCTTGCATGGGACAAGACCCGAATACACCAAGACCTACATACCTTTACCCATGAAAATCTATGAAAACATATATATAGGATGTTACAACACAGCCAACGACCCAGGAGATTACAGCACAAAACCCAGAATGTCACAACAATAGAACTCAGAAGGTCATCACACAGCCCATTACCCAGGTTGTTAGAACAAAAAAGGCTGAGAGACACACAGCCCGTCCCTCAGCCACACAGGGTCTTACGAAAAAGCCAACTAATCTGCAAACATCAACTCCATTAACCAATCAAAAAGTAACAATGCAGCCAACCAACCCTCTTACAACAGAGTCAGCACACCACATTTCCCCACCAGTATTTATAGAGAGACGGCAACTCCAATCACACCTTGCTCGCACAAGCACGAAGCCGGAAGACCTGCTTATATACATACATACATATACATGTGTGTGTGTATACACATACATATACACACATACACACATACACACATATATACATACATATACATATACATATACATATACATGTGTGTGTGTGTGTGTATGTGTGTTATTTGCTTGTGTGCTGGCTACATCACTGAAATAATTTAACAATCTGGCAGAGTGTAGTTCATAAACATGATGCCTTTATACATACACATAGACACACACCTATTTCCTATATTATTATTAACACGCTCTGATGCGAAGGAGTTCTACTCCCCCTCCCCATCTGAAAAGAAATCTGTTTCAAAAGTGTTTCAGTTTCAGCTTCACAGCACCAAGCAACTTTAGTAGAGAACAGTTGAGCTAAGTCACGCCCAGGCTCCTTGCTGCCTCCTACTTGCTCACACAGCAAATACCATTTCAGTTTCCAAACAGCCCTCAACTCTCTCAGACACTGACAGGATGCTAGCCAGATGAATACCAATGGATGCTGGTAGGCAGAGGCAGAATTTTTTCTGCCTGCAATTTGGCAGTTGAAATCTCACCAAGCTCAGGTTGACTCATCCTTCCATCCTTCTGAGGTCGGTAAAATGAGGACCCAAATTTTGGGGGGCAATATGCTGACTCTGTAAACCACTTAGAGAGGGCTGTAAAACACTGTGAAGCAGTATATAATCTAAGTGCTGTTGCTATTGCTATTGCTATATATAGCATAGCAGCAGGCTAGATAGTGAAAGATTGTAAACTCAAATCCTGCCTTAACCATGAAAGCCATCTGGGTAACTTTGACCAATCACTCACTCTCAACCTGACCAACCTTACAGGTTGATCTCAGTCTGATGGATCCTAGGTTGATGAGGCCCAGATTGATCAGTCTCAGCCCAACCAGTCTCACAGGGTCATTTTTTTGGGAAGATTTGTACTATAAAACTTGTGAGCGGCTCTTAATATACAATAATGTAAAATTAACTTACATAGTCATGTTTCCCATCTGGTCTACTTGGGAGAAGATTAGCCTTGCCAACTTTCTGATTGAGAATTCTGTGCTTTCTTTCCCCACCCCAAGGCATTTATGAATAATCTCATTGTTCGTTCTTTGTGTGTGTGTGATATGTTCTAAAATGTTCCCTTTATTAGGCAAATTTGCTCAATTATGCTTTGTCAATACATATTCTTTTTAGCATACTATTTATCAGTTTATCTAAGCCTTTTTCACTTGTGAAGATAGTGGTAATGCTTGTTCTCCTAACTCACTATACTTGCAAGTTAAACAACTCTGGATCTTGATGAATGTATTTTTTCTTTTTATGTACACTGAGAGCATATGCACCAAGACAAATTCCTTCTGTGTCCAATCACACGGCGAATAAAGAATTCATTCATTCATTCATGAAATGTGTTTCAAATGTGAAAAGGCCACCTGGGATAAGAAACCAAGTTCTCTGCTTTTTAAAATTCCTGGATTTTTATTCTAGTTCCATCCATTTCTGGAGAAGAATGAGTTTTTCAATATTTCCCATTGGAAATTGTCCTTGGACCAAAATGGAGAGGTGGCAACAGATCTGAATGTCATAAGCTGGGTGCTTATTCCTGGGTGGACTCCCATTGATGAGCAACTGGGGAATTTTCAGAAGCAAAGATTTACTATCAATGAAGAAACTTTATCATTGCTAAAGTCGGTCAACAAGGTAGGAGAAAGCTTTGCAATGTTTTCTATGGGCTTGAAAAAACCTTTGCAGATCCAACCACAGATATTGTTTTTCATCACCACAGTTTTCTTCTATTTTCATATATTTATTCATTCATTCATTCATTCATTCATTCATTCATTTATTTACTTATTTATTTATTTATTTATTTATTTATAGTTGGACTTGTATGCCGCCCCCTCTCTGCGAGGACTTGGGGCGGCTCACAATTAAAACACAACAACAATAAATATTTAAAAAAGATTAAACCTAACAAGCCCAATCACTAAAAACCATTAAAATAATTTTGAAAAAACCCCAGGAGGTCAGTCCAGCCCAGCCTGTTCAAACAACCAGGTCTTCAGATCGTGGTGGAAGGAGCAAAGATCAGGAGCCAAACGGAGCTCCAAAGGGAGTTAGTTCCACAAGGCAGAGGCCACAACAGAGTAGGCCCTTCCCTGAGGCACCGCCAGCCAACATTGGCTAGCCGATGGCACCCCGAGGAGTCCCCGTCTGTGCACACGCACAGGGCGATCAGTATTTGATATTGGCAGGAGACGTTCCCGCAAGTACCCTGGACCCAAATCGTAAAGGACTTTGAATGTTAACACCAACACCTTGAATCTCACCCGGAGGACAACTGGTAACCAATGCAGCTCGTGCAGGAGGGGTGTAACATGGGAGTATCGGGAAACTCCCATCACAACCCGCGCAGCCGCATTCTGCACCAGCTGAAGCCTCCGGATGGTATGCAAGGGCAGTCCTAGATAGAGAGCATTGCAGTAGTCAAGTCAGGACATCACAAATGCATGAGTGATCGTGCAAAGGGCATCTCGGTCCAGATATGGGCGCAGCTGGCGAACCAGTCGGACCTGGGCAAAAGCCCCCCTGGTCACGGCCCCCACCTGCTCCTCCAAACTAATCCGTGAGTCCAGGAGGACTCCCAGGTTCCCAGCCCTGTCCACAGGGGGCAACACCTCTCCCCCTATGACCAAAGATGGAATCAGTTGACTGGGCCGAGATGCCTGTACGCACAACCACTCAGTCTTGGCCGGATTGAGCTGTAGTCCATTCCTGCCCATCCAGATCCATAACACATCCAGACACTGGGTCATCACGGAGAGGGCACCACTGATTTGGCTTAGGGTGGAGATATACAACTGGGTATCATCAGCGTACTGATGATACCTCACCCCAAAGCCACGGATTATCTCACCCAGAGGCTTCATGTAGATGTTGAACAGGAGGGGAGAGAGGACCGACCCCTGAGGAACCCCACAAGTGAGTGCCCTCGGGGCCGCCCTCCGCCCTCCCGCCAACACCAATTGCGAATGCCCCGAGAGGTAGGAGGAGAACCACTGCAAAACAGTGCCCCCCACTCCCAACCCCCCGAGGCGCCGCAATAAGATACCATGGTCAATGGTATCGAAAGCCACTGAGAGATCTAATAGGACTAGGACAGAGGAAAATCCCCTGTCCCGTGCCCTCCAGACATCATCCATCAGCGCGACCAATGCCGTCTCCATGCTGAACCCGGGCCAGAAGCCTGACTGATACGGATCTAGATAGTCCGCTTCCTCCAGGAAAAGCTGAAACTGCTGAGCCACCACACTCTCAACAACCTTCACCAAAAAGTGAAGGTTGGAGACTGGACGAAAGTTGTTTAGAATGGCTAGGTCAAGAGCAGGCTTCTTCAGGAGGGGTCTCACCACTGCCTCTTTCAAAGTGGCAGGAAAAGACCCCTCCCTCAGCGAGGCATTAACAACTGCCCGGAGCCAGCCACACGTGGTCTCCCTGGAGGCATATACCATCCAGGAAGGACACGGGTCCAATAAACAGGTGGTGGAATTCAGTTGTCACATAATCCTGTCCACTTCATCCTCAGAAACAGGATCAAACTCAGCCCAGATGACATCAGCCAGACTCTCTGTAACTCCCTCCTCAGACCACTGCAAATTAGAGTTCAACCCCTCCTGGATCTGAGCGATCTTATCCAACAGATATTGTCCAAATTCCTCAGCCCTACCCTGCAGAGGGTCCACCCCCAGCTCCCGATGTAAAAGGGAGCGTGTGACTCTGAACAGGGCGGCCGGGCGATTATCTGTGGACGCTATGAGGGTGGAGAGGTAAACCCTCCTCGCCACCCTCAAAGCTAATATAGGCTCTTAACTGGGTTCGGTCAGATTCAGAACAGGTCAATCTCTATCTGCTCTCTAAACCCCTCCTACGTCACTTCATCTCCCGGAGCTCCTCTGTAAACCAAGGAGCCACCCGGGATCTGCGGCGAGTGAAGGGACGTAAGGGACAACTCAGTTGAGGGCCTCTGAGGCAGCCTGTTGCCACGCAGCTGCCAGCACCTTGGCCGAGCTGTGGACAATGGAGGCGGGCAGAGACCCCAGCTCTGCCTGGAATCTCTCAGGGTCCATCAGGCATCTGGGGTGGAACCATCTCAGTGGTTCCTCATCCCAGCAGCTTGGGGCGGCCTGTTGGAAGACCAGCCGTAGGAGATAGTGATCTGACCATGCAACGGGTTGGGCATTAGCACTGCGCGCCCCCAGATCACTATGCCACTGCTCCGAGACAAAAACAAGGTCAAGCATGTTGCCCCCCCTCATGCGTGGGTCCCTGTATTATCTGGGTCAGGTCCATAGCTGCCATGGAAGCCATGAACTCCTGGGTCAAACCCGACACCCCCCCAGGGAGGGCAAATTGAAGTCAACCAAGACCAAAAGGCAACATTTATAGAATAAATGTTTAATAAATCTTTCAGAATAAATATTATTCTAAAATTTAACATTGAATACATCACTCTACTTTAAAATCATGGATATATGAAGAATACTGGAATAAATTTTAATAAAACTTTTTTTAAATAAAGAAAGAAATACTGATTGTCCCTTAATGCTTAAACCCCATCCCTCTTAACGTTATTAAATAGAAAAGTCCTTTATTGTAATGTGATATTTCAAAAGCAAAAGAAATGAACTAAATGAAGAACCTGTCAGTAGTTGTATTACTTTCAAATACTTGGAACTAGTTAAAGGGTTCAGACTTTCAGTGGAACCTCGGGTCACAAACATAATCCATTCCAGGACTATGGTTCACAACCTGATTTGGTCGTGACCGGAAGCATGACTGTCTGTACATGCGTAGATCAAAACAAAAACAAAAATAATTGGTGCCAAGGGAAAATCACGGTGGTAGGGAAAATTGCCATGGTGATTTTTGGGTTTGCTTGGTCACCCCCAAAGATCTCTTTGTGACCAAAAGCAAAACAGAAGCAAAAATTCTGGTCGTCACCCAATTTGGTCATGAACAGAAGCGTTCGCGACTTGAGGTTCCAATGTATGTATGTATGTATGTATGTATGTATGTATGTATGTATGCATGTATGTATTTAATATGTTTGTCAAACATGAACAAGGAAGAAAGTACAGGCATAAACATAAACAATGGAAGCAAGTACAGGTATAATGGGAACAGCAAGACAGGGATGGTAGGCACTTATCTAAGGGAAGAACAGAGTCTCTTCGGCTAATGTTCATTTTGACCTTTATTTTCTATGAATGCTTAGTCCTAACATACTTTCTTTGGCATTAATTTTTTTTCCTGCTTAGTCTCTGCCTCAGTCCAAATGTGTGGAAAACTGTCATCCTGGATTTGTCAAACGGGTTCGAGAAGGAGAGCCAGTTTGCTGCTATGACTGCATTCCTTGTCCGGAGGGGACCATCTCCACTCAGGAAGGTAGGTGACACCAAAGAAAGAAGCAGGCATTGGGGGAAATAGATTCATCCAGAGCATTTTTCTGGAAGTAAAAGTTAAGAGACAGATTGAAGCTCAACTGTTTTCTTCTTTATTTTGAAAGTGCACAATTTCTTATCTCATGGGAATAAAAGCGAAATTATCTTGAAAGAGAGGTGGCAAAGAGATAAGAGGGTTTGCAATATAAAGCAACCTGTATTATGACCAGAGGTGGTATTCAACAGGTTCTGACCAGTTCTGGAGAACCGGTAGCGGAAATTTTGAGTAGTTTGGAGAACCGGAAAATGCCACCTCTGACTGGCCCCACCCCCATCTAATCTCTGCCTCCTGAGTCTCAGCTGATCAGCTGGGTCTTCTTTTGTTGCCTTGCAGAGGAGAACAGAGCTGGAAAGCAGGTTAGTAGGGTAGGGAGGGAATGGGGATTTCACAGTATCCCTCCCCTGGAGTGGAGTGGGAATGGAGATTTTGCAGTATCCTTTCCCTGCAATACCCACCAAGCCATGCTCATGAATCCATGCCCACAGAACCGGAAGTAAAAATGTTTGAATCCTGATTACAACTGTATAAAATATCTCTTCTAGATTTAGTTTGGATGTTTCATTCCATATTTTGACTTCTAGGAAAATCAGATTTCTTAGAAACTTGAGGAAATATATTAGTATAATCATGGAAAGTTTCTTGCAATATATTCTATATGGGATCCCCGGTGACCCTGTCAGGATCACTGAGAAGTTATTACTGTTCCACAATTAGGTGCTGTGGACAGTTATGGGGAATCTCATTTCACCCATATTTCCACTGCTTCTGTTAGCCATTCCAAGTCCATGACTAAGGCTTTCTCTGCCACCTTGGTAGATTTCACAAGGTAGTCCAATTTATGTTGGATAACTATTTGTCTAAAGTTGTGTAGGGTTTCCTGCCTAAGCAGGGGGTTGGACTAGAAAACCTCCAACTCTGCAATTCTATGCTATTCTATGCTATTCTACTCTACTCTACTCTACTCTACTCTACTCTACTCTACTCTACTCTATTCCATTCCATTCCATTCCATTCTATTCTATTTGACATTAAGATAAGGATTCAGAAAGTGTATCTAGAAAGATTAATTAATTCATTATTAACCTCTAATACTGTAGATTCTGCCCATTAACATTAAATCCTCTATGATAATATGGGCTAGAAATGTGGGCCATAGCATTGAATTAGATGAATGGGAACACATCTAGCAAATAAATTATAAATTGACTCTGTCTGTTGCTTATATAGAAAATCTATACAAAATGACTCATCGTTGGCACTTACCCCTGGCTAGATTGGCTAAGATGTACCCCAACCTACCACCTAATTGTTGGAAATGTAATTATGTACAAGGAATGTACTTCCATATGTGGTGGACCTGCCCATGTGCCCAGAAGTATTGGAGGAACATAAAGAATTGGATTTTAAATATGACAAAACAAAACTTAAAACTTGAACTTGAAACCTTTCTTTTAAGCATGATAAATTTAAGGATGGAAAAAAAATCAATATTTAATTCTGCATATTATAACTGTGGCCAGGATAACTTACGCACAAAATTGGAAATTGACATCTATCCCTTCAGATGGTGTGGTAATTAAAAAAAATCATGAATGAACCAAAATGGATAGTTTAACTAAGTTGTTAAAAAATAAACTAGATAGTGAATATTATGAAATATGGAATATTTGGTATGAGTGGATAAAGAAAACGTAACATATAACATTTCGATAAGTCATGGAATAGTTAGAAGACGTGTAATTAATATTAAATTATATAGAGAAACTAAAATGTTAAAAGAACAAAGGAGTTATTCTAATAAGGTAGATCACATTAAAGAAAAGGATAAAGATTTTAACCATTGCTCAATATATGTTGTAAAATGTATATATGTATGTATGTATATATATATATATGTAGGTCTTGGTGTATTCGGGTCTTGTCCCGTGTAAGATTGAGAATACCTTGGCAACGTTTCGACGAAATCTCATCCGTCATCTTCAGGCTGGTGTCTTCAGCTTCGTTCTCCTGGGAGAAGTGTGTGATCGTGGCTGTTTTTCCCTTTTAAACTCTAGAGTTGGATGTGTTGTTACTTTTTGATTGGTTTGTGGAGTTGATGCATGCAGATTGGATGGCTTTTTTTTATATATCTGTTTTGGTTTGTTTGTTTGTTTTAAATTTATGTTAAATAAATAATTTTTTTAATATAAAAAAAACATTAAATCCTAAGATTTCCCAAATTCCATAGATCATACATCCATGAATGAATGAATGAATATATCATGTATTGGCCAAGTGTGATTAGACACACAAGGAATTTGACTTGGTGCATATGCTCTCAGTGTGCACAAAAAAAAGATACATTTGTCAAGAATCATAAGGTACGGTGTACTTGGAGACTTCCGGTGGCAAGGCAGCTGTTGAGGATGGTCTTTTTAGACCACCAGCCCTGTTGATCTGTAAAACCGTGAAAACAGCATCAATCAGCTGTTTAGCAGTTCAGAAACTTTCCCCTCAGGCAAAGAGGGGGAAGTGAGCGATCAGATGGAGGTAGAACTCCCCTCGAGCCCCAGATTTTCAAGCCGGGGTCTGATTAACTCCGGATCCAGGACTCTTCTGTGTTATTGCAGAACCAGGCACTGCAACCATCCCTGAGAATAAGGATTAACATCTGAAGGCTTTTAAAGCAGGCAGAGTGGAAGCAGGAGCAGCTGAAATTGCAAGTATTGGACTTTAACTCGGGAACAAAAGCTAAAGTTTTGAAAAGACTATTGTAATGCAGAGTGAAAATGGCACCTGAATGAGTCGCAAGGGCAGGAGGAGAAAGTAAAAAGTGAAAGTGGATCATTAAAGACATTGTTTAAATCTATATAGTATTGGGATTCAAGGAGATTAACTGGATTTAACTGAATAAACAATGGCTGCTAAATCACTAAAAACTCCTACCTCTCTCCCTAAATCTGTACCAGCACAGCAGTCTATATCACAAAGCCTGCTGCTGATTGCCCCACAAACTTTAACATTAGTGGAGCTACAAGAGGTACTGATGGGGGCTCTGAAATTACAAACTAAAGAAATACAAGTTAAATTGGAAGCTAATATGGAACAAATGAATAAAAAGGTGGAGGCAATGGGTGAGCAAATATCTAGAGGATTGAAAGAGGAGATGGAAGAAATTAGAGAGACCATCAATACTAAAAATAAGGAAATAAGAGAGGACATCCTATTTGCATTTCAGGGAGTGGCCAAACATATGATAAGACTGGATGAAATTGTGGAAGAGATTAATCAGAGCAATTTGAAGCTGGAAGAAGAAATGAATGAGGTTCAAAACAAAATGGGAAAAATTGAAGAAGTTTTGCTGACTCAATACAGAGATATGGAGTTTGCCCTGAGAGTAAGAGGCTTGAGAGAGAATCAGGAAGAAAATCTGAAAGAGATTTTTGCAAAGGCTTTTGCAACAATATTGGACTGGCAGGTTGATGATTTTATAGAGGAAATAGACAAAATATTTCATGTGAATTCATGGCTGGCAAGGCAAAAAAATCTGCCAAGAGATGTGGTGATTTACTTTACAAAGAGGGGGATTCAAAATGATATCATACAAGCCTTTTACAATAATAGATTTAAGGTGGAAAATCAGGAGGTGTTAATACTGAAAGAAATTCCACCCAAGATTTTGAGAGGCAGAAGGGAGTTTGCTTTTCTGGCAGAGGAGTTAAAAAAACGCCAGCTCCCATTTAGGTGGGAAATACCAGTTGGTTTGGTGGTGAACTATTTGGGCACAAGACACCGTTTAATGACAGTTTTGAAGGCGAGAGATTTTTATATCAATGTGCTGAAAGCAGGATCTCTACCATCCCCAGAAGTTAAAAAAAGAAATGGGGAAGAAGCAAGTCAGAAGCAAATAGCCATTGGAGTGACACCGCCGGCAGAAAAAGAAACACAGCAACTATTGGATTTCGAGCAGCCATCGGTAACAATAGCGGAAGGGAGGGAACAAAGAGT
>SOZL01001214.1:0-26500 GCA_009733165.1 Naja naja
AAAGACACAGTTGTTTTATATATATATATATATTAATAACAATTGATAGTTCTCTTGGGACTTTCATGTTGTAAGGATGGAAAATAGCAATTAGAAAGAGTAATAATTGGTTTGAGAAAGAACAGCAAATTAACACGGCCCTGGCTTTACCGTTTGGTAGAAATGATCTACGACTGAAATAGCAATAACACTTATTATATACCGCTTCACAGTGCTTTACAGCCCTCTCTAAGCGGTTTACAGGGTCAGCATGTTGCCCCCAACAATCTGGGTCCTCATTTTACCCATCCCAGAAGGGTGGAAGGTTGAGTCAACCTTGAGCCTGGTGGGATTTGAACTGCCAAATTGCAGGCACCCGGTAGTCAGCAGAAGTGGCCTGCAGTACAGCACTCTAACCACTACGCCACCAAAGCTTAAAACAGCAAGCTACGCATTAAAGGAGACTTTTTAGTATTTCATGTTTCAAATGTAAACTAACATGGATATGTCAAGAACAGGGCTGTCATTAGTTTGACTGCCTGTGACTTGAACTGTAGCACAGCGGTCCTCAAAAAAAAAAAACACCGTTTATTTACATCTGTACAAAGGTACAATAATAAGTGATGAAACACTTTGAAGTTAAAACAAAGATCCAGAAAAGCTATTTTGTGTAACAAAATTTAGGACAAAATAATATAAACTCTAAATTAAAGCTAAGCAACCTATTGCTTACACTCTGGACTAAAAACAGAGATTAACATTTTCAGATTTTTTTTCTCTGTATATCAGGAGTATCTAACCTTGGCAACTTTAAGACAGATGGACTTCAACTCCCAGAATCCCCCCGTCAGCCATCCTGCTCTATGACTTCTAAATTATACTTCTTTTTAAATAAATAAATAAATAAATAAATAAATAAACAAATAAATAAATAAATAATAAAAAGATCATGCATTTGGAAAGAAATATTGCCTAAGCAGAAATTTAACTGTTAATGAGAACAAGGGAAAAAATCTATCATTATGAAACTATGTATAAAAACTGCATTATTTTCAAGAATCATAAAAACTAAACATTTTTTCTCGTAAACCTAGACCAATATTGAATAGTTTGGAACTGAATAAGTTAGATGTGCAGATAATTGGTAAGCTGAATCAATATCTGTACTTAAATGCATTAAATTAAAATGAAGAATCAATTGGTTCATTTCTGAAACACCAGTACCTATATTCTATGCATTAAACAGCCATTTCATTTCCTTCTCATGGGTAAAAGACCATTCTAGACTGCACAGTAGTTACAAGTCCTTAATTAACTGACAGACCAAAACAGAAAATACGGACTTTGGAAAGAGGAAGACCCCAAAAAAACTACTCAACACAACCTCCTGAAATCTCATACTTAACCTTAACTTTGATCTAGGTGGAATAATTCAGAAACCTTTGGTCTAGAACAAAGAAACAAACAGATGCAAATTCTGGCTGTATAAAAAAAAGAAATGATGCTATTCAGCTGCCAAATTAGCAGAGTTACCTTGTCAAATCTCCACAACTGTTTTGAGAAATATAGAAAATAGCGCAAAAATTGACATTTTTTTTACCGATTTTAAAATTGCCCAATCTGAATCAGTGGATCCACTCTGCTTTTAGCAATTGCTTTACTCATGACACTATAGTACAGGTTATCTTCAAGTTATGATGGCAACTTCCATTGCTAAACAAGTCAGGCAGTAAGTTGAGGCAGCCTTGATTTTACTGTTTTTGCCACGGTTGTCAGTGTTCTGAGCTGGCCTTCCCAGAAGCAAGAAATAGACTCCCCGCAAAGAAAAACCCCTTTGGGAATTAACTGCATTCGCCAACAGAAAGTCCAGGCAAGAGTCCTGCAATAAGTCCATAGTCCTTATCAGCTCCTTATGATAAATGCAAGGCTATGTGAGCTCCCAGCCCAGAGGCTGCCAATTAAGTCAGTTCAAACAGAGAAACAGACAGACATCCGTTCTGGCAAGGCAGTCTTTGTCCCACAAAACAAAACTTTCCAGAATGCTAATAGTTGCCTGCGACAACCAAACCCACCCCCCTTTCCTCCTATTTATTCCCCAGCCAGGGAGGGGCCAGTCAGCATCCACGTTTGTTTTGCTTCCCGAGCCTCCTGTTTTGCTTCCTGACTTCAAAGGCAGCTGCCTTTCTGGCTGGGAAATGCTGGACGGCCCTGGCTCTATTTCTGCGTCTGAGACGCTGAGCATCCATCAGAGCCTCCTTCCCCAGGCTCCAGAACTGGCCCAAGTTCTTCCACAACCTCCTCCTCATCTGAGTCTGCCCCCAGCTCTGCTGGCAGCTGGCGGGCCACAACATTAAGTGAGTCACATGGCCTTTAAGTGGACCAGGCTTTTCCCATTGACTTTGCTTATTAGAAGCAAAATTTCGTAAAATATACACTGGCTGACAAGCACCTGGATTTTGATAACGGCTGTGGGGATGCTGCAATGATTGTAACCGCAAGAACTAGTACGCTATTTTTCCCGTGCTGTCTGTAACTTCCAATGGCCACTAAACAAAGGGTTGTAAGTCAAGGACTACCGCTAGCTAAGCGAAGTTTGAACTTTTGTACACGAACGGCGATCTGCTCCCTACTTGGACTGAGATTCCCTACGACGGTCACTCATGCGCCATTGCCTCCGCCTTGACTACTGCAATGCTCTCTACATGGGGCTGCCCTTGCGGACTATACGGAGGCTTCAACTGGTACAGAATGTGGCCGACAGGCGGTGATGGGAGCGCCCGATTCTCCCATGTGACACCCTCCTGCGCGATCTTCATTGGTTGCCAGTTGTCCTCCGTGTAAGATTCAAGGTGCTGGTATTAACCTATAAAGCCCTGCATGGCTCGGGTCCGGGGTACTTGCAGGAGCGCCTCCTACCAGCATCGAGGTCCATCGCCCATATGCTCCCACAGGCAGGCCTCCTGGGGTGCCGCCGCCAGACAATGTCGGTTGGCAGTCCCCGGGAGGCCTTCTCTGGGGGTGCCCACCTTTGGAACCAGCTACCCGTAGCTGCATTTGGCCCCGACCTGCTCCTTCCGCCATGATCTCAAGACTTGGTTGTTTGCACAGGCCGGCCTGGACTGAGCAGGGTTGGGAATTTTAATTTAAGGGTATTTTAATTAGATTTTTATAATTGGATTAGATAATTTGATAAATGTTGTATTTATTGTTTATATATTTCTGTGTAAGTCGCCTCAGTCCCCCAGAGATGGGGCGCATATAAATCCAATTAAATAAATAAATTAAGCCACTTTTTAAATTAAAAAAATGGTATTATTTCATTCCACGTGGATTAATTAAATGTTTATGAAATTTTATTAATTACATTTATACAGCATCCCAACTGACACAAAACTGGCTCTGAGAGGCTTATAGCGTCCTCAAAGGAATAAATTTGTTCCGTTACCGGATTCAAAGGCGTTATCTGGCTACGGCATCATTCTTGCTGCCTTAACTTCTAGAAAAACTGAAGCGAAAACTGTTGTTGTGTTAGCACTTCACTACTAGCCCGGCAGTTGTACTTTCTGTGATTCTATATTTTTCGAAATGACTTTTATTTCTGGAAGTTCTGCAAGAGGCTTTCATAAAAAAAAAACATATATTCTATAGTGCTCTTAAGGAGCGAACATTTCATCAGTTCTCATAAAATGTGCAGCATTTCATACTTTGAAAACACCTGCCATTATGTGAATAGGTTTTTATTTGGGGGAGGGGGAGAGAAAGGAAGCTATTGAAGACAGAGCTATCACACTACTATGCCATGGTTAAAACACATAGTATTTTCCGCATACTATTTTCCCAAATGGTGTAAGAATGATATCATCAAATGGCGAGTAAACAAGCTTCAGCAGATTGAGATGGAAAAGACGTAAGGAACTGATGCTCAAAATTCTATATAACTGGCTATTATTGAAATCTCATAAATGGATACTTTAATAGGTTCTTTGGAAGCAGTGTGAGAGAGAGAGGGAGGGGGAGTGGATTTTTGTGGGGGGGGGAGAGGCACAAAAATACTGATCTTTCTAAACATATACCTTTAACTAAATGTCTAAGGAGTTTCTCAGTCATCCAAGTCATGGTTATCCTGAAGGTGCTTTTTCAAGAGGCAACTGGACTTTGTTTTTTTTCCTTGGAAGACGTTTTGCTTCTCATCGAAGAAGCTTCTTCAGTTCTGAGTGAGAGAATGGAAGGATTTATATTCCTTGCAGTCATCTGGTTGTTAGCACTTTCTCTGAGAGACACTGAGGCCACTTGGGTTTATCTGTGCCCTCAGGGTCACGTGACTAGTGCAAACGGGTGTGGAACCTTCTGTGTTGTAAACAAAGAGGCCACCTATGTTAAAATTGAACAGCCCTCTCTCAACAGAGAGGAAGGAATACGATACTACCTATCTCCTGTTTACAACACAGTCCACTGAGGAGTTCCAAGGCTCCACCCCTATTTGAACCATTCAGGTGACCCTGAGGGGACAGATAAACCTCCAAGTGGCCTCAATGACTCTCAGAGAGAGGGTTAATGACCAGATGACTGCAAGGAATATAAATCCTTCCATTCTCCACCATTCACTCAGAAAGGAAGCAGCTTATTTATTTATCTATCTATCTATCTATCTATCTATCTATCTATCTATCTATCTATCTATCTATCTATCTATTCGACTTATATGCCGCCTCTACTTAAGACTCAAGGCTTACAATTAAAATACAGCAGTAAATAAATTAATTTAAAAAAGAATTAAACGATTAAGCCGAATTAAAGTTTAAAATCCCCAGCTTCTTGGATGAGAAGCAAAACGTCTTGAAGGAAAAAAACAAAGTCCAGTTGCCTTTTGAAAAAGCACCTTTGGAACATACCTTAAACTCTTTCTACATGCAGTTTCCTCAAACCAACTCTTACTTAGCAGAAAGAGTACGCTGAAAGGGTAGTTACAAGGCTGTATTTTGGGGTTCTTTTGTTCTTGACTTCCAACTCTCCTTAGCACAGTACAAAATAAACACGCTCCAACCTCAACTTTTTGCTTTTACACATCGATATATAACTCGCCATTCCCGTAACATCAAATCTTTCCAATCAGCAAAACCAAAGTCAACGTTTTTCTTTGTATTTTATATAATTAAAAATAAAAATATTTTTGTTCTTGAGATATGCATCTGTTTCTCCCCTATTGATAAGTCTTCCAAATGTCCTGGACTAAACTCCCCAACACCAGACCAACGCGGAGTCTCCAGTTATCCAACAGGTCTGAGGTGAAGACAAATTGGGGAAGACAGATTTTAAACGCAGTTCTGAATTTTGTTGCACGGCTGGGATTTTATGTAAGGCCCAGATCGGATTGTAATTTTATACCACAAAAAACTCCCTCAAAATAAGATATCAGATAAGGGGGGGAAAAAAAATCAACATCCTGCATCTGAAGTTTTTGAAGGATACAAATTAAACAGTTGGGAGACACTTGCCAAAAACTCTACACCACACATCACCTGTTAGGATTTTATCCTTCCCAGAAAGAGAACAAGTCGCACAAAAGTATCGTGCAATAAATTCAACGGATTCTTTTCAAATATGCATACAGATAATAATCCTTGACTTACCATCACAACTGGGATGAGAAATTTTTTTTCTAAGCAAGGCAATTGTTGAGTGATTTTCACCTAATTTTTTGGGGGGGTGGGGGGCACGGCTATTAAATGAATGGCTACAGTTATTAAGTGAATTATGTGGTTGTTAAGCAAATCCAGCCTCCCCTGTTGAAATTGCTCGTCGGACGTCAGCTAGGAAGGTCACAAAAGGCCATCACATGTTCCCAGCCTCCTAAATTCAGGTAGTCCTTCACTTATGGCCACAACCAAGGCCAACATTTGTGTTGCTAAGTGAGAAATTGGTTACAAGTGAGTTTTGCCCCGTTGTACGCCTTTTCTCTCCACGTTTGTTAAAGGAATCACTGCGGTTGTTAAATTAGTAACCTGGTCGTTAAAGTGAATCTGGCTTCCCCATTGACTTTGGTTCTCAGGTCACAAAAAGGGGATCAGCGTGACTCCCCTCGGGACACTGCAATGGCCATAAATGTGAGTCAGTTGTTAAGCATCTGAATATAAATCACGTGACCATGGGGATGCTGCAACGGTCGTTAAGTGTGAAAAAATGATCGTAAGTCACTTTTTTCCAGTACCAGTGTAACTTCAAACAGTCACTAAGTGAACAGTTATAAGTCGAGGACTAACTGTACCTGCTGCTTGCCAAATGACCCAATTTTGGTCATGTGATCGTGGGATGCCCTGGCAGCTGTTAAGTCTGAGAACAGGTTTTTAAGTCCCATTTTTTCAGTGTCATTTGTAAACTTGAAACTGATTCAACCTGGAAATAAGGAGAAATTTTCTGACAGAACAATCAACTGATGGAATAGAAGTTGCCTTCAGAAATTGTGGGAACTTGATCACTGGAGGCTTTCAAGAAGAGATTGGACTGCCATCTGTCAGAAATGGTGTAGGGTCCCCTGCTTGGGCAGGGGGTTGGACTAGATGACCTATGAGGTCCCTTCCAACTCTGATTATCCGTTATCTATTAACTTTAAGGAGTCGCTAAAATGGTTGTAACTCATGGGAATGTTTATGATAAATCGGTCACAAAAAGACGGAGTAGATTATCAGATCAGGATATTAATAGCCTAGTATGCTCCCTATTTGAACTGCATCTCAAAGCCAGGTGTCCATGTTAAGAGGGTGCAGTCACTGAATTTGGATGTCAACACAGGATTTGCACTGGCCTATGGGTTTCCAGATCTACCTCAAACGTAACCTTTAGAATACAGAATAACAGAGTTGGAAGGGACCTTGGAGGTCTTCTAGTCCAACCCCCTGCTTAGGCAGGAAATCGCACACCACTTCAGACAAATGGTTATCCAATCTCTTCTCAAAAACTTCCAGTGTTGGAGAATTTACAACTTCTGGAGGCAAGTTGTTCCACTGATTGTTCTGTCAGGAAATTTCTCCTTAGTTCTAAGTTGCTTCTCTCCTTGATTAGTTTCCACCCATTGCTTCTTGTCCTGCTTTGGAGCTTTGGAGAATAGCTTGACTCCCTCTTCTTTGTAGCAGCCCCTTAGATATTGGAACAATGTTATTCATATCACCTGTAGTCCTTCATCAAACTAGACATACCCAATTCCAGCAACTGTTCTTTGTTTTAGCCTCCAGTCCCCTAATCATCTTCGTTGCTCTTCTCTGCACTCTTTCTAGAGTCTCCACATCTTTTTTTACATCATGGCGACCAAAGCTGGATGCATTATTCCAAGTGTGGCCTTACCAAGTCATTATAAGGTGGTATTAACACTTCACATGATCTTGATTCTATCCTTCTGTTATGCAGCCAAAACAGCGTTGGCTTTTTTGGCAGCTGCAGGACAGTGCTGGCTTGTATTTAAATGATTATCCATTAGGACCTCAAATTCTTGATTTTTTTTTTCATCTACCCCATAGAAATACCTTCCATCACAAAAATGGAACCACACCTTGACCAATGGCGTAACTGCATCAATGTCAAACATTTCTGAATTCCAATGCAGTAAGGAAGCATCAACCATAGCTTCCGAGTCACCATTAATGGTGCAACTGGACAATCTGGAAGCGGAGAAAAATTTTGGCTAGAAATCTCCCATTTTTCTCCACTGATGGGTAGAAAAGTGTCAAACAGTCTGAAACACGGGTTAGTTATTTGAAAGCAATTTTCAGGTACATTATTAACTAAGCTTAAAATTAAAAGAAAAAAAATAGATACCTACCAACGTATCAAGAGAAACAGGTCTCTTTGGTCTCCATACGTTCCATTTGACTCCTAATAAAAAGAAGAAAATAGCTTTTTTTTACTAATTCAAGAACTCCGCTTTTCTAAAATCTAAAATCAACAGAACAAATCATAAACCATTAACACCACAATTAAAAGACATCAAGCCAACAAAGAGGAATAAGGTTTAGGGGCAAAACATCTCTAATGTTTTGAGTTCTTAGTTACATTATTTTGTCCATAAATTATAGGATTACAAGTTACACTAGTTATGATGTTTTACATTGGTTTAATCATGAAGACTTGGCTTCAATTAAACTGACTGAGCTAAGGCTTTTTTCTTGTTTTAGGTAGTGGCACAAATTAAACTTTTTAAGATGAAATTTTAGGTGGTGATCTTAAAAGCCTCTCTCTGTAATCTAAAATAAATCTGGCTAATTGGTATGCTTCCCTGCTTTTATGGGTTATATTAAGATAAATTAAGTGAGATTAAAATCTTATTTGATTTATTTACCTTTTGCAAATGAAGACCGTTTTAAGGGTTACATCCTCTGCCTCTGACGAAAAGCGACCGCAATTAGTCAAGTCAGAAAGTCTTTAAAAGCTTTGAGTTTATTGCTTCCGGCACGGAGTGTGAGGTTGTCATTAAGGTATCAAAACTCTCAGAAAACAACAACAACAAAAAAAATATTCCAAAGTTGCACTAAGGAAGAAATTGCTCAACAAGATGAAAAACTAAGTCACAGGTTATTTTTTTTTTTTTTGATTCTCTGCGTTTTTTAAAATTTATCTGATTCAGAAAATGCATTAGCTATTTTAAAACAAGAATATGTTTTTTTAAAAAAGTTGGAATCCAGCTGCTCAATACCGTTTGGATACTTCCTTTAACAACTCTTTAAATCTATACTGTGTGCATAAATGGAAAACAAAAGAGAGATAGCTATAGTAAACGTAATGCACCTTTAGGTTTTTACCATTTAAAAAAAATAAAACAAAACAAAAATAGTTGTACAGATATTTTAAGAGGAACCATTTTATGCTGATCGTGGTTAAAAAAAATCACTCCTTCCCTGTTTACAACTATTTATTAAGGTTTTTAAATAAATAACGCATACTCTCACACACACTGAATTTTCTTTCAAAAGTTTATTTAGTATCAAGCAAGAATAAACTTTGCTTAACACTACAGAACATTTCAAGACTCAAATTACAAAATACCACATTATTTGCATTTGTGATCTCTTTCCCTTTTTTTATGCATGTTTGCAAGAGAAAAAACTAGCAAAATAGTTGAAAGGTAAAACTAGAGAAGAACTTAATTGTTGAAAACCTTTAAAATAAAAGGTTGCGCTTAGGTTAAAATAATAGATTAACATGTTTAGTAAACCTAGCTGTTTTTAACACTAGTTAAAGGTTTTTTTTTTTCCTTTTTGTATTTTTTTTTGATCACCTATTTTCCTTTCCCCCCCCTTTCCTTTTTCCCCCCTCCCCTTCTCCCAAATACAATCCAGAAATAAGAAAGCTCATTTCATGTGTCTTCCTTCCTGTACAGGTTTTTCAGTCAGCAAAAAATAGATTAAGCTCAGTCCGTCCATTCAGATTAAGCACTTTGATTTTAATAAAAAGGGATTGTTCATAGAAAAAAATTACTTTGAACAGTTTACAGGACTGGTGGAGTTTGGGCAATTCACAACATCGGACAGAATAATCAGTATCTTGCATATGGCTGCTCTCTGTAGCTTCCTTTTGATGATCTTGCCGAAGGAACCTTGTGTCTTGAGTTGGTCCAGTCTTCCTGTCCTGAAATCACAGTTTGGAAAAGGTGTAAGGCGTTTTTCTACCAAACTTCAAGGTGTAGTACATCCGTTTTATTTTTTCAAGATGGAGGGGGAATGGGTGGGTGGGTGGGTGGGTGGGAAACACCCAAAAGGAAAGGTTTTCACCCTTCCACGATACCTTTTCCTCGGGGCCCTCAGCAGCCCCGAAAACACAAACTGCATGGAATTTCTGAACAAAAATTCAAACCTGGCTCAGAATGAGGATTCAGATCTCAACCTGAAGTCTTGGCAAAAGCTAGGCCCAAGCGTAATTTTCTTCAGTGGCAGCTAAGCTCTAGGGCAGAGAATTACACTGGTACTCCTTTCCGCTCCTTAGCAAAATTAAAAGCTGCCCTTTTTCCTGGTATAGGATTGCGAGTTACATCTGTTTAATCGCTTGAGGACAGCATGCCTGAGAATCTTTCCCTTCCTTCCCCTCTCATCTTCCTTCCTGTCCCGCCCCTCTCAGATTCCTTCCTTCCTTCCCCTTTCTTTCTCTCCTTTCTTCCCCCTTCTGCTCCTGTCTTCCTTCCTGTCCTCACCTTTCTTCCCTTTCATCTCATCTTTCTTTCTTCCCCTTTCTCTCTCCTTCCTTCCCTCTTCCCCTCCCATCTTCCTTCCTGTCCCTCTCAGATTCCTTCCTTCCTTCCTCCCTCAAAAGAAAAAAAAAACCCAAAACGGTATTCCACTCATCTAAACCACTTTAAAAAATGTAAGATATTGACAATAAAATCCTTGGAAAAATTCAGTGAGATGGCCCACTTTTGCTCCTCGTTTATGGGCAAGCAAAGATGAGTGTAGGTGTACCCCACCCCCCTTGGAGAAATCATTCCTGACTGGGGTATACCAGCCTCAAAATGATTCTTCCTGTAACTCTTTTCTTTACATGATTCTTTGTTATTCCCCTCTCCGTCCCTGGGCATCAGATGAGAGAAGAATAGGAGAACTGAGACTTGAGGTGGTGTCAGCAGAGGTATGGGAAGACAGCAATGACTCGTTCCCTGTTTGCACCAAGCACACCGTGAGCTCAGGGCTAAAATGTTATCCTGCAAGAAGGCACACAGGGGACAACTCATACTGATGTCTGAGTATGGAACAATTAAAGCTCTGAAGTCCACGGAGACCAATTTAGCATTGGTGCAAGGGGGAAAAAAAGAGAAAGCTTCAGTGACTTTTCAGAGAATCATGTAATCAGTTGCTTCCCCTCCAGGTGACTTAAGAGTTTATTTAAACCTGTGACATGGAGGCAGCTTGCACAGTAGAATAATTTATTATATCATGACAAGCAGGGGTGGGATTCTACTGGTTCTGTCCATTTCTGTAGAACCAGCTGCATGCATAGAACCGGTTCTATGTTTGCTGCTGTTTTGGCCCACCCTAACCCTAACCTGACCTTTATTTCCTGCGTTTTCAACTGCAGCTGCTTTGCGCGACACAGCTGCGGTTGAAAAAGCAGGAAAAAAGGGCTTTTCCAACCACTGCGCACTTGCATGCAGTGCTGCTCAGCTGTCCGGGCAGCTCAGCAGGTCGTAAATTGCACTCGCGCGACTCATGCGCGCGCGATGCAGAGCGACAGAACCGGTAGTTATACCAGTCGGATCCCATCCCTGATGACAAACTCCCAAGCTAAAGAGGATGGGTGCTTCAGTTGAGAAATGCTGTTTTAATCCCCTCCCACCTACAAAGAGCCCCAGGGAAACAGGAATTCAATCTTGTTTCCCCCAACGTCTAGCAATTAGCAGAGAAATCTGCTGTCACTCCCTCTGACAATAAGCAAAATGTGGTGGGGTGTGATTATGATTGTCTTCATGGGCGTGAAGGTGTCACTATCAATCCTGGTTGAAATTTCGAAGGCCCCACCCTCCCGGTATCTAGCCACCCCTTTCCCCATAACATCTTGGAACATCCTTCATCCGATACCTCTAGTCTTATTACAATCTTTAAAAATTCAGCTTTGTGCTCCAAACCTTTGTTTTTATTTTATTGGACCCCATTCCCTTTTCCGCATTCCATTTCAAGGCTGGCTGGGGAATTCTGGGGCCTGAAGCCCACACAGCTTAAAATGGCGGAGGTTGAGAAACATTGCTAGAGATGAAGAGGAGTTGCTCCATATTCTGTAGTGCCCATGGCATTCAATCTAGTGGAATGGGCAAATACCGTGGCCAAATTTGCTTATACGGCCAGCCATTTTGGTACCCACCTGCCAATTTCCTGTTTGGCTGGTGAAATGGTAAATTTCACTAGCTAATCGCTCTGCTTTGGGACTGAACCCACAGTCCCCTTACTGTATAAAATGACAAACTGAAAGAATCACAAAGAATCATATAGGCTAGTCCAACCACAGCTCAGTGCAGGAATTTAAACCCAGCAACCCTGAATTGGGAAGATCTAACCTTTACAATAACCATATAAGGTAAAAATCCCCTCTCAGTATCTGTGTTGGAAACTAATATAGCTAACTTTAACTCAGAATCTGCCTTCCTGTAATTTCAAACTTTCCTTCTGTGTATAGGAGGGGGGAGAAGGGAGGGAGGGAGGGAGGGAGGGCAGAGAGAGAGGGAGGAGAACACACCTTGAATAATTTCATCTCCATGCATAATTAATTCTCATTTTCAATAATAATGACATGGGGAATTATTACTCTGGGAAAGCCATCACCCCTTTTTCTGCATCAAAGTGTATTCCAGAACATTTCAAGGTACTCACTGTAAGAATTGTACGTATCGTCGTTCAAGCCATGAGCATAGTCATAGTAATCACCACCACTGTTTGAAAGAAAAAGAAAATATGTTCACCTGGTTATAAGACAGAATGAAGCTGACCCTACTTAGCAGCTATACTTTTATTAATTATTACTTTTTATTTTATTCATTATGTTAACAGCTACATTTTTGACCGTCTTTCAAAAGCAGCAAAAGACATTAGTGAGCACTGCAAACTGACACACTGAACTCAGAGCATCCCTGTCTCTGGTGACCCTACACACACACACACACACACACACACACCCTTTGAAGATAGACCATGATGTATATAGGCAGACTTGTTGCTTGAACTTGCAGTCCTCCTGATGTTTCTTCACAGTTCCAAACTTCATCAGACAGGCCAAAGGGGAGGAAAACTTAGAGGTTTACCAAGGTAGTATTAAAGAGCTCCAAATTTAAATGGCTAAACATATTCATTTTAAATACGTACAACAGTTCTTTAGTTCTGATTCCAAGGAGAAGCCCAACACCAGAAAAGAAGTCAGGTAATAATAATAACAACAAAACAACAACACATAAAAACTGTGATGACTTGGTAATGCTTCAAAATGGCCACGGTGCTCAAATAAAGATGGAATTGTCTTTCTTTTTTTAAAAAAGAAATAAATAAAAATAAAGGCAACTCTAGTCCACAGAAAGATTCCTTAGTGGAAAGTAGAATGCCAAAGTGAATGAGCGAGCGAGCGACAGAACAATGAGTCACGGTAGCGCAGTGGTTAGAATGCAGTACTGCAGGCCACTTCTGCTGACTGCCTGCAATTTGACCGTTTGAATCTCACCAGGCTCAAGGTTGACTCAGCCTTCCATCCTTCCGAGGTGGTTAAAATGAGGACCCAGATTGTTGGGGGACATTAGGCTGACTCTGTAAACTGCTTAGAGAGGGATGTAGAGCACTGTGAAGCAGTATATAAGTAAGTGCTATTGCTATTTGTTGCCTGCTTCTTCTCCCAGTGGAGAAGAAGAATGATGAATTTTCTCCTGGTGGTGCTAGTGGTTAATGTTATGGGGTTAGTGGCTCACAAAGAGATGTGTCAGGTTGCTGGTTATCATCTCAGAGGTGGCACTAATGGCTCCTCAACTGATAGAAGGTCCTTGGTCCTTGATGCAAGCTAACGCCTTGCTCTACTGAATCTTTAGATTCTTTTCAGCAACAGAAAAATGAATAGGAAGCTATCAAGATTAATCTGCTGTGACTGGTCCCATCCATCAAAGCAACTGCTTTGCTAGAGCCCCCAACATATGCTGTCAGGTCAAACATGTCCTCTGACTTAAACAGGCTGGGCCCTCCCTGCTCTATACTTCTGCCTTGTTAACTGAAACGGATGCTAAGTCTTGCAGATGGAAACTTGTGAAACCAAAGTGTGCCTTTGACATAAGCTCCTGGATTGAAAAGGTGTTGGACCCCAAGGAGAGTGAGGCCCATATCACACATGCAAAAGGATTGGGGCTTTTCGGAGAGGGGAAGGATCTGAATAAGGGTTTCTTTCTTTTACTATATTAAGCTAATTTTAAGAGTTTTATGATATAGCTTTCACGTGGCTCCCCATCAGAAAATGGGAGGAAACCAAGCTACTACCCTATATTCAGCAATTAGTTTGGGGGAATAGTGAAGGTGCTGGCTTAGAAAGCAGGAGGTGATGAGTTCTAGTCCTGCCTTAGGCTTGAAAGCCGGGCTGGGTGACTTTGGACTAATCACTAGGAGACAGTGAGTTCTAGTCCTGCCTTAGGCTTGAAAGCCGGGCTGGGTGACTTTGGACTAATCACTAGGAGACAGTGAGTTCTAGTCCTGCCTTAGGCTTGAAAGCCGGGCTGGGTGACTTTGGACTAATTGCTAGGAGACAGTGAGTTCTAGTCCTGCCTTAGGCTTGAAAGCCGGGCTGGGTGACTTTGGACTAATCGCTAGGAGACAGTGAGTTCTAGTCCTGCCTTAGGCTTGAAAGCGGGCTGGTGACTTGGACTAATCGCTAGGAGACAGTGAGTTCTAGTCCTGCCTTAGGCATGAAAGCCGGGCTGGGTGACTTTGGACTAATCGCTAGGAGACAGTGAGTTCTAGTCCTGCCTTAGGCTTGAAAGCGGGCTGGGTGACTTTGGACTAATCGCTAGGAGACAGTGAGTTCTAGTCCTGCCTTAGGCTTGAAAGCCGGGCTGGGTGACTTTGGACTAATCGCTAGGAGACAGTGAGTTCTAGTCCTGCCTTAGGCATGAAAGCCAGCTGGGCCACTTTGAGACAATCACCAGGAGACGGTGAGTTCTAGTCCCACTTTAGGCCTGAATGCTAGCTGGGCCAGTCACTCACTCCTAACCTAACCCAACACCCAGGATTGTTGCTGTGGGGAAAATAGGAAAAGGAAGGAATATTTTGTGTGTTTGCATTATTTATAAAAGGAAGGAGGAAGGGAGAAAAGAAGGAAGGAGAGAAAAGGTGAGAAAGTGTGTATGTGTGTGAGAGACAGGGAGAGAGAGAGAGAGAGAGAGAGAGAGAGAGAGAGAGAGAATGAGAGGGTCACCTCTGCCTTAAAGGAAGGGAGAAAGAGAGAGAGAAAAAGGGAGGGAGGGAGGGAGGGAGGGAGGGAGGAAGGAAGGAAGGAAGGAAGGAAGGAAGGAAGGAAGGAAGGAAGGAAGGAAGGAAGGAAGGGTAGACTGCAGGTGGCCGGATGCTTGCAGGTAGCTAAATCCTGCCTTGGCCCATAAGCTCTAACAAAAGTAGGATTCCCAAATGTCAGTTCGCTCTTAAGGAATGTTCCAGATATTCTCCAGCAAGCTCCTTCCAGATGAATCAGTGCCGCATATTTGGAATTTCGAATCTGTAATCAGCAAAGTCTACCATTTTCTACCTGCTGCAGGCGTTGTGATTTTTTTTTTTTTTGAGCAAAGAAGCAACATTGATGGCCCGGGGGCCATGAATTGGACGCTTCGTTATCACTGCATTGAACACAATCATTCTCACTCTGCATGGTAATCGCCCTTCCTTACGGAAAACACATTAGGTAACTATCAGTACTACAAGGGGGTGGGAGCGGGGGCAAGAAACACCGCTGTTAAGTTACTCCATGAAGAACCGCCAGCCAGAATTACAGAACACAGTCGGAACAGCTTTGCAGGAGAAGAAAACGCAGCACTGCTTTTGACTCACAAAACTTTATCACACACCAATACACACCAATCACAGCAAGATGCTCATATCTTGACCGAGACCTTTGAAGTGACAGTTGCTATTCCTTCCCTACAATATCTTGATTGCTTATTGTAGGAGCCATCAAGGCTGGGAGCTTCGAGCAGCTGAGCCCCTCCTGTTCCACTCCTGTCAATCCTGTCAGAATTACTTTGGCCGGGCTTCATTTCACAAACCCAGACGCCTGTTAAAGCAAACAGGATTTGCCTCTCGTGGGCATGTAAACAGCAAAACCAATAATTCCTTTGAAAGGAGGAGACATCACTTATTTACATTCAAGGTGTATGAAAAAAGCCCACCAATGTTATTAGCTGACAGACCCTTCACCCACGGTAATCGTATTAAAAAAAAAAAAAAAACAAGAAGCGGCAACTCAAAGCGATCACCGAGACTGCATTTTGGTGGGTTCATCTCGGCCTGGAGGGGAACAGCATCCTGCTTGGGTAACCCTGAAGAAGATCTGGCTTATTGAAATATGAACACCTCTTTTGCTCAATAGTCTGCAGAGAGATTCTCAGTCATCCAGGTCATGGTTGCCCCACAGGTGCTTTTTCAAGAAGCAACTGGACTTTTTGGTTTTCCCTTGAAGGCGTTTCGCTTCTCATCCAAGAAGCTTCTTCAGCTCTGGCAGAATAGTGGGGGAATGGAAGGATTTATATTCCTTGCAGACAGCTGGTCACTGGCATCCTTTTAGAGGGTTGGTGAAGCACCTGAGTAGGAATACAAATGCAAGGAATATAAATCCTTCCATTCCCCCACTATCACTCTCAGAGCTGAAGAAGAAGCTTCTTGGATGAGAAGTGAAATGCCTTCAAAAGAAAAAAACAACAACAAGGAAGTCCATGCCAGGGCTCCAACAAAACCACCCCCATTCAAATCAAAAGTCTCTAGCCGCATCTCAGAGAAAATTGATTTATTAGAAGTGGCCACGTTGGTGATTAGCTGGGTGCAGCCGATACTAAATTACACCATACATTTCCCCCTTGACCCTGGTCTTCCCCCCACCCCCTGGATGTGACTTCTCCAAGGGGACACACATCCATCTCCAAGAGTCACCCATCATGCTCTCCAACAAGCTCCGACAACTTTGGGCTGCCAGGGTGATTTTCTAGGCATTTAAGGAATGCCTTGTTTCCCCACCCCCTTTTCTGGCAGCTATAAAATCGAAGAAGTATCTTTTTAGTTGACAGTCCAGTTGCCTCCTGAAAAAGCATCTTTGGGACCCTTTTGCTAAATATTAGGTTATTTAGAAAGCTGCAACCCACATAGGAAACTATAGCTAGGTGACTGATTACTGGGATCAACCTGACCTTTGATTCAATGTCCAGGTGAGAATCTTTTTTTCCTGCCTAACAGCAGGATCACAAAATGTACTTGTGCGTCTGGTATTTTTGCTATCACTTCGGAGCCTCCTGAAATTGTATTTTTAAAGTAGTGCCTGTTACGGAATAAAGCTCTTCGCTTTTTCTCCTCCAGCAAACTGCGTGTCCACTTGTGACTACAAGGGCTGTGTCGTTTTTCTTGATAAAATAATTTTGGTCAGAGGGAAGAACACTCTGCAGGTAGCTCTGCAGTTTTCTTTGCACACGGCCAAAAGAGAAACACGAGGTGCCAAAAGGTGTAAGCAGAAAGGCTGTTGGAAATTGACAAGAATCTGCAGATCCGGAAAGCTGTGCGGTTGGAAGATGTGACTAAGTGGTGAAATCATTTTTTTTTTTAAACACGGGGCAGTAGGACGTTCCCTTTCAGAAATAAAAAAAAAAGAAAGTTACAAATTTGCTGCCACTCTCAGTGGAAAACAGAACTTGAACAGAGAACATACAGGCAGACCTTGAGTGACGACCATGATGGAGCCCCAAATTTATGTTGCTAAGTGGAACCTTTCTTAAGTGAGTTTGCTCCGTTTTACGACTTTGTTTGCCATGGTTGTTAAGTGAATGACTGCAGTTGTTAAGTGAGTCACACGGTTGTTAAGTGAATCTGGCTGACTTTGCTTGTCAGAAGGTTGCCAAAGGGGATCATGCGACTCCAGGATAATGCAACCGTTGTAAATATGAACCAACTGCCAAGCATTTTTTAAAAAATTACATTTATATGCCGCCCTTTTCCAGAGACTCAGGGTGGCTTACAATGTTTGGAGCGCAACCCAATGTGCTCAGCAATGGCCTTCCTTCCATTGTATATGCCTGCTTATTACTAAGCAGCATTTTTACAAAGTCAGCTTATTGCCCCCAACAATCTTGGGTCCTCAATTTACCTATCCCGAGAGGATGGAAGGCTGAGTCAACCTTGAGCCTGGTGGGATTCGAGCCTGTAGTAATTGCAGGCAGCAGGAACTTAAGTGCTAGGCATTTAACAGCCTGCACCACCAAGGCTCTTTGAGTGTTTGGGATGCTACAATGGTCGTAAGTGTGAAAAATGGTCATAATATTTTTTCAGTGCCCTTGTAACATTGAATAGACACTAAATGAACTACTGTAAGTTGAAAATTACCTGTATTTACTTAGCAGTTTGGCAACAGGCCTGTAGATCTTTTGACTTCAAAGCTATCAAAAATCTATAAGGTGTTTATAATTTTATCTTGGGCAGCAGTTGTGCCTATTCCTAAACAGGAGGCCCTTTTAAACTGTCATTCATGCCCATGCCTAGTCGCAAAGTCAGAGGAGCTTCTAAATATGATAAAGAAATAAATTTTAACTGTGTTCTTTTATGTATGATCGAATGAATGAATTCGAACCTGGCTCAAAACAGAACCACTAAATCAAAGTCACTGCTAAGTGCCAGAAATATCACAGGCAGGAACTGACTGGCAAATGATGAATTCATTTAATTGTCCTAAAACACGCCAGAAGACAAAACAAAAACCCACATTTTGACCTGCACAAAAAAAAAAATGGAAAAAATGACAGTGTGGCTCAAAGGGTTGGATAGATTTCTCCGAACAGGTTTCTAATAAAGTTTTTTTTTAAAATTCATATTTATATGCCGCCCTTCTCCGGAGACTCAGGGCGGCTTACAATTTTTGGAGCACAACCCAATGCGCTCAGCGATAGCCTTCATTCCATTGTATATGCCTACTTATTACTAGGGCTTTTTGGCCCCCTCAAGCGGCATTTTTACAAAGTCAGCTTATTGCCCCCAACAATCTGGTTGATCTGAAACCCAGCACACCTTGTTCTTTCCAGATTTCAAGGAAGACAAATCAGGGGGTTCTCAATGGAATAGGGGCACCCTTGGCCCCCGTCTCCCTCCTCCTCTGCATGGGAATTGTGGGAGTTGAGTTCCCCACAACTTCAAGCTGCAGTTTCACAGTTGACAAACGGTGATCTAAAGCAACAGCTCACTTCCACCTTCAGGTTTCCTTATCTTTCCAATATACCAGAGGACCGTAAATCAAATTAATCGGCACACGCCACTACACGAGAGAGGATGCGCTAAAGCACCACGGACTCTGAGAGAGCAAAGTTTCCCAGATCAGCTCTTCCATCTCCTGGCATCTAAAAGTCTGCTACTTGCTTGACCTTTGCAAAGGCTTCAACGCAGAGCTCCCTGCATGGTTCACTTACATGGAATAACTAGGATGCCCAAAGTGAAACCTTTCTTCTTCTGCATGAGTAGTACTTCAGGTTCAAAGCCTCCAGTCAGCTGGAAGGAGACCTGCCTAATCGTGTTAGATCAACAGCCGTGGAGATCCGTATCAGGTTAAACCTTGGGCAAGTCTGGCTGCTTGGCGTAACACTATGAATTATGAAACCCTACCTTCCCCTGGCCGAGTAAAAGGTCTTCTCCTACATCTATGCAGCAGCTCTTTAGCAAAGGAAAGCTGCCTGTTTTTATTTTTGTTTTTAGTAAAGACGCGAAGATCTTCCTCGTGCAACCTTTACGCTTTCAGAAAAGCGCAGATAGCCCTCAACTTACAACATTTCGTTTGGTGACCGTTCTGAGTTATAACGGCACTTAAAGAAGTGACTTGTGACCGTTATTCACACTTATGGCAGTTGCAGCAGCATAGTCATGGTCGTTCCAAAGGTGGTTTTTTTTTTCAAGAGGCAACTGGACTTTCTGGTTTTTCTTGGAAGATGTTTCACTTCTCATTCAAGAAGCTTCTTCAGCTCTGACTGGATGGTGGGATAATGGAAAGATTTATGTTCCTTGGAGACAGCTGGTCATTTGCATCCTTTTAGAGAGTCACTGAGGCCACCTGGAGGTTTATCTGTGTCCTCAGGGTCACCTGAGTGGTGCAAATGGGTGTGGAGCCTTCTTGGAACTGCTGAAAGGACTGTGTTGTAGATTGGAGATAGATGATGTCATATTCCTCACCCTCTGCTGAGAGAGGGCTGTTCAATTCTGACATAATGGCCTCTTCAACAGTTCCAAGAAAGCTCCACACCCATTCGCACCACTAAGGTGACCCTGACTATACAGATAAACCTCCAGGCGGCCTCAACCACTCTCTTCAAGAATGCAAATGACCAGCTGTCTGCAAAAAGTATAAATCCTTCTACTCCCCACAGTCCAGTCAGAGCTGAAGAAGCTTTTTAGATGAGAAGTGAAACGTCTTCAAAGAAAAACCAAAAAGTCCAGCTGCCTTTTGGAAAAGCACCTTTGAGGCAACCATGACCTGGATAATTGAGAATCTCCACGGACATCCCCTTGATCAAAATTCAAACACATGGCAAACGACTCATATTTACGACGGTTACAGTGTCCCTGAAGTCATGTGATCACCTTTTGCGACCTTCTGACAAGCCAAGTCCATGGGGAAGCCAGATTCACTTAACAACTGTGTTACTAACTCAACAACTGCAGTGAGTCATTTAGTAACTGTGTCATAAAATGGGGGCAAAACTCACTTCAGAACTATCTCACTTAGCAAAAGAAATATGGGGCTCAATTGAGGTCGTACACTGAAGAACACCTGTATTTTTCAACCGTCTCGAGGCCATTTCCAAGGATGACAGGTGAGGCAGTTTGGGTTTTTCTAATAAAAAGATCTTTCCACGTCTTCCCTGTTGTCTGAGATTAGCACGACAGTATCTAATCAATAGCAACCCCTGTTTCTTCGGCCGTGGCTTTTCTGCTTTGCTCATTTGTGCATTTTTTGTGGTGAGGTAGCTTAACATCAGCAAGAACATCAATCCTGATTTTCATCCTTTATTCCAGTCTGGCACTTGTAGCCAGCTTTCATCCCCTACAGCTAATGGTTGCTTGGTTGTCTCCCAAGCAATTAAAACAAATATAAGCAGGATAATCTCCAGCTGTAGCATAATCTTAAAATGTCTTTTATCTCTGAGAATAGCATGTCACAGGCCCTCAGCATACAAAACACTCTCGGGCTCGCAAAGAATAAGCCTTCTCAGATGATCCCTTTTAAAGTACTAATTTTCCTCGGCTTTTTCACCCCAAGCTGGGCCTCCAAACCTATTTATTTTTATTGACTGATGGTTATTTTTTTAGGCCACTCATCATCTTAATCCCTGGGTGTTGCACAAAAGGCTAGGTTAGGAGTGGAGTTAATGAGCTGCCTGGAACGCTGGAAGAATTCTACACATCCTGAATTTATTTATTTATCCAATTTCTCTAGCCCCATCTCAATCCAACTGATCGCAGAATAGTACCACAGCAATTAAAATACCACAAGAAACAATTATACGTTGTCTGAGTGACCAGATTTGGTTACAGCAAGTAAATACAGTACCCTATATCCATGTTTTGAATTTACAGGCACTTCCAGGCCTAAACTGTTTCTACCTTCTAAAATTTGTTGCAGATTTGCTGGATGGGGAATTCTGGGAGTTGAAGTCCAGCTTGAAAAACTCTGCTTTACGCACTCTCCTTTAGTTGTGACATTTCTGAACCTTTTCATCCCTGCCAGAAAGAACTAAATTGGTTGCAGGATTTGGGTATGTCTAGTTTAATGAAAAGAAGGACGAGGGATGACATGATAGCAGTGTTCTATATTTGAGGGGGTGCCACCAAGAAGGAGGAGTCATCCTATTCTCCAAAGGATCTGTAAGGCAGGACAAGAAGCAATAGATGGAAACTGGTCAGGGGGAGAAGCAACCTAGAACTAAGGAGAAATTTCCTGACAGGACAATTAACCAGGGAAATGACTTGCCTCCAGCAGTTGTGGATGCTCCAACAATGGAAGTTTTTAAGAAGAGATTGGACAACCATTTGTCTGAAATGGTATAGGGCTTCCTGCTTGAGCAGGGGTTTGGACTGGAAGATTTCCAAGGTTATTATTTTGTTACTCTGTTAGTCCTTACAAAGCAGAGTGATGTCGACTTTACAACATCATCCTCAATGTTGCTTCTGAAATACTGCAAGTATAAAGAGGACACCAAGAGTTAATTAACCAAGGCTGTCTCCACAAATTCCCAAAAAGGCAAAAATAAATTAGCTAATTAATTATTAGCGCCACTGCCTTCTATCTCTTCAGCTAGGCTGGGAAAATTTTTCCACCACCCCATTCTTTTAAAAAAGGAAACATCCTCAACTTAAGATCGCAATTGAGCCCCAAAATTCTGTGGCTAATTAAAACAGCTGTGAAGTGACTTTTACCCCCATTTTACAACCTTTCTTCCCTTGCCTTCTTAAGTGACCCACTACAGTTGTTAAGTTAGGAATACGGTTGTTAAGTGAATCTGACTTCCTGTTTTGACCCAGGCTTTGTAAACCATAATTATTCACAAACTTGTTTTAAAAACAAAACCTATTTTATTGCAACACTGGGAATTGTTTTCATTCCCAGCCGGAATTAAGCTCAAACAGTCCCCCAAGATAGGCATACACCTTTCAGTTCTATGAGGTGCTGCCAAAACAGAAGTATCAAATTAACTAGAAACCAACCGAAGTAAAAGAAAAACCAAAGTACAGAGAACTTCAAAGATGAGTTGGAACTGATCGAACTACCTTGCTTCCTGCAAAGGTTTCATCATCTTGACCTGACTTTTATCCCTTATGGGAGGGGCAATCACCTCCCAGCCTTACTCCTGGGTCACCCCTTTTCTTTCAGCTGTTCTCGCCTTCTAGCAGCTCTGCACACATGCACACTCCCCTGGGTCCTCCTCGCTGCTGCCAGACTCTGGAGACTCCGAAGGCAGCACTCAACTCCCAAATGGTCCTGGCCCCATCTCTGCATTGGGTGCAGGACCCTCATCTGAGTCCTCTCCAGACTCCCTGACTGGTCCCCATTCTTCCCCACTGTCCAATTCTGCTGCCGTCTGCCCTGGCTGCCGGCGAACCACAACACTTCCCCCACTGGACTTTTGCTTGTCAGGAGGGGTTCACATGACCCTGGGACACTGCAACCCTCATATCATCAGAGGATGCTGCCAACAGTCATGTGAAAAACTTAAAAAGTCATTTTTGGGTGTGGTTGTAACTTCCAAGCACTACCAGCACCCGAGATTTCCAGATGTTTCTTGCTGAGAATCTTTTGATCAGCCAAGTTTCCTTTCTCAGTTCACACTCTGCAAAGGTTTTAACGCAGAAGAGACACAAAAGCCAGAGCTAATTAAAACTTTGACGGAGCATGTGCACACAACCATTTCCACGTCTGAACTGAACAATTTTCCGGGGGGCGGGGGGGGGGGAGGGAAGCTTGGCTGCTTTTCACACAGAAACCTTGCAGTGCCAGAAGGGGATTAGATCTCAGGCACTTTTATTCTCCCCCCCCCCGCAGCCCCCTTGCTTTCTCAATTAGAGCATAAAAACTTGGCGCTCCCAGCCTTCTGTGATCAGGAAAACAAAGTTGCCTGCTTAAAAATTCAAACGCATTTGTAACTGATGCTGAACAAGCCTTCCAGATTTGACTTCGTTCACAGGACATTATCTGCCATGTGGAGCCGGGAAAAGTTAAAAAATTAAAAGAACGCTCTCTTTTAACACAACACGGCTTTATTGGGAACAGACCTGCTTTCAAAGGAGAGAAAGCAGATGCCTCATTAAAAGTTACTCTTACCTCCATTATAGTTACTTTTCCTTGTGAAAGTCAAGCAGTCCCGTATTTCTGAGCAGCAGATTTTAAGAGACGTCTTCACGTCTGTCCGCAGGCAGACAGAAAATACATTTTCATGACCTCAATGTGATGGATATCATTGAGACAGATATATTACAGCTCAAAGCAGCTTCACTTACATAGTGCAATGTTTCAAAGCAGGATGGGGCTTCTTTCTTTGGCTCTTTTCAAGAATAATGAGTATAGAGCTGCAGTTGGTTTCAAGTCCTTCAATGGGGCTCATTCCCCATTCCAGTGTTTCACATCAACTCCCAGAATTCCCTAGCCAGGATCCGCCCACCTTAAAGGTGTCAAGGTTGAGAAACTCTGCTACACGCATTATCTTTTCATCCTGTTCCTGGTGCGTCTAATCACATTTGGCCAAATAAACTCTACCATTCCAGGTAACTGGCTGTCCAATCTCTTCTTTAAAACCAACAGCATCCACGACTTCCAAAGCCAACCTGGCCCCCTGGTTAATTGTTCTCACTGTCAAGACGTTTCTTCTTGCTTCTGGGTTGCTTTTCTCCTTGATTAGTTTCCGTCCATTGTTTCTTGTCTTGCCTTTTGGTACTTTGGAAAATAGGTTGACCTCCTCATCTTTGTAGGAGCTCCTTAAATATCGGAAAACTAGCCCCTAAGTCCTTTTCACTAGAGTAGACATACCCAATTCCTGCAATTGTTCTTCATACGTTTTATCCTCCAGTCACCTACAAATTATCTTTGTTGTTCTTCTCTGGACTCTTATCTTTTTATAATACAGTGCCCAAAACTGGATGCGGTATTCTAGGTGGGGTCTTAGCAAGGCTTTATAAACCTTATATATAAATACCATATATAGTAATAACTTCTTTCTCAGATTTGTGAGTCAAAGAAGTATTTCTGATGGTCAACAGAAAGAAAAGTTGGATTGAGACATGTTGGGATAGTCCTAAACTCAAATGTGCTACATCCAAGTCCAGATCTTTTTGTGTGTACACACACACACACAGAGAGACAGAGTGTGTGTGTGTGTGTGTGTGTGTGAGAGAGAGAGAGAGAGAGGGAGAGGAGGGAGGGAGAGAGAGAGGGCGCGAGCTGTGGTGACGTAGTGGTTGGAATGCAGTATTGTAGGCAAACTGCTCACTGCCAGTAGTTCGACTCTCATCAGGCTCAAGGTTGACTCAGCCTCCCATCCTTCCGAGGTCGGTAAATGAGGACCCAGATTGTTGGGAGCAATATGCTCACTCTGTAAACCGCTTAGAGAGGACTGTAAAGCATTGTGAAGCAGTATATCTAAATAATCTAAATCTAAATGCATACACACACATATATATATACGCCTGGCCCCTGATCTCCGCACCTTCCGCCATGAATTAAAGACCTGGTTATTCACCAACCTGGCTGTGACCCTCCCTGGGGAGGGATGGTTTTTAATGTATATTATTGTCGTGTTTTATATTTGGGCTTGTTTTGGTTTAATGTTTTTTAAAATATTTATTGTTCTGTGTTTTTAGTTGTGAGCCCAGTCTTGAGAGATGAAGTGACATACAAGTTCAAATAAATAAATAAATAAATAAATAAATAAATAAATAAATAAATAAATAAACAAACAAACAAACAAACAAACAAACATACACACACATATATATAATTTGTTTTTATATACATACACACATATACATAGATACACATAGATATGTATGTATATAAAACAAATATATGTGCACGCACACATACACACACACCAAGATCTGGACTTGGATGTGGCACATTTGAGTTTAGGACCATCCCAACATGTCCCAATCCAACTTTGCCTTCTGTTGACCATCAGAAATATCTCTTTGACTCACAAATCCGAGAAAGACGTTATATACAATGGCTCACCTTTAAGCACTCAATTTTCTCCTTCGCAAAAACAAGAAAAAATTGAGCAGTATTCCATTTATGTAGCACTGAAGGCTGCACTGAAAAATGGCAGCAAATGATTAGTTGTGAGATTTTTATTTCATTTGCTGCTGAGTTGGAAGGCTACTCCTAACTTGTAAATTTAGGATTACATCAATAGAAAGAAATGGCTGCCTTTACCAGCAACAATAGCTCGGCATCCACGAGAGTGTTTAAAACACATTTATTTGGGTATGACTGGCAATGTACTGCTGATCCACATAAAATTCAGAGAAACGGAAGCCTGACATTAGCAAGCCTGTTTTGAGTACAGTTTTTGAAATCTCAATGCTACCGTTTCAGGATGCAATGCGGGCCTTCAGACTCGAATGGTCCAATTACATCCACTCTAAAAGATCCAAGAAGAAGGTTGCCGCGTGCCTTCGCAACAATGCAGCATCATTTGTCCTGTGATTGATAACTGCAGAGCACCACAAGTACAGCTTGGGTGCTTTCAACCTCTAGAAATAGGCGCTACCGCTTTCCCTAAGCACAAAAAAAAGTCTGTCGGCAATACACTTTTCAGTTGTTGCCATTTCCTTTCTTATTGGACTCAGGAGTTCCATTCAGTCCTCCGCGGTGGCTTGAGTACATCATCAGAATTCGAGTGTTTCAGTCAAGGCACTCCTGCCACAAAGTCATAACAAGCCACTCGATTTTGGGAGGAAGAAGGGAAGGTGGGCTGTAACAACAGTAAAAGAGAAATGGGGGAAAACCCCCGAAAAACAAGGACAAATTATTAAAATAGCGAGTAGAAACCTTTGAGATTTGAACAATGGGGTCCTGCATTCCAAAAGCAATGGGCATTCTTTGCATGTTCAAAAGCTTTATTTTAAGGGCCTTTCTTTTAATTTTGATTCACAGCCGCACTGGATCTAAATGACCCATAAACTGAATCAGCCGGCAGCCTCATTCAAAGGCGGTGGCAAACCTATCCAATAATTAGGAAGTGCTACTGTGGGAACATAAACATTCCTCGAGGTATTGATAAGAACATTTGTTGCTCAGGGTTGAATTGTGGGGT
>SOZL01001215.1:4902-57157 GCA_009733165.1 Naja naja
TGATAAGAATATCTATCAATCTTTAATTGGTAGTTTATCTTATTTAAGTAATTGATTTAGACCATATTGCTTATAGTGTAAACCAGTTAGCTAGATTCAATTTTGAACCAACTGAAAGACACTGGCAAGCCGCTAAGCGTGTATTACGATATCTAAAACATGCAATGCATTATGCATTATACTTAGAACCTAATAATGATCTACTTGCTACTTAACTGCTTATGCTGATGCCAGTTTTGCTACTGATATATCTACCGAAAATCAACATCAGGTATAGCAGTATTGTTGGTTAACGTATTAATAGGATGGCAGTCTATTAGACAAAACACGTCAGTTTGTCAACAATGGAAGCTGATTTTCATGTTTATCTCTGTTATGTAAAGATTTAGTATTTTATAAACAACTGATGAGTGATATGGGTATTAAAATATGGGAACTTCTGACTGTATATGAGGACAATCAAGCAGCAATACAAATGGCTTCTAGTCTTGCTGTAAAGACTAGGTCTAAACACACAGCTACATGTTATTTGAATGTAGACAGTGTGTGAGAGTAAAATGATAGTTTTAGAATGCTGTATGTCTGAAAACAATATTGCTGATAACTTTACTAAGCACAAGGCACTGTGAAACATAAAACGTGTTGTGAAGGATATGGCATTAGAATGTAAGGTTATATATATTGGTCAACCCAAAGGGAGTATGTTAGGAATGTTACCTAACTATTGGGTTGTCAATATATAAACCAGGATACAAAGTGATTGTATGTCACTTTAAGAACATGCTGAAATCTGATTGGCTGAAGTTGCTGCAACCAGCCATAAGATGGAGCCAGAAACCTGGTTCATTCTTCTTCGTCATTCTTCATCTTTGTCTTCTGTTTGGTCTTGGTTGCTCTTCGATCCAGTGTGACAATTTTGCTACTGTGTTTTGCAAACTCCGTGTTTATCGAACTGTGTATGATATCGGTAAGGAAAAGGACACTGCTATTTGGGATTATCGATTTGACTACTGACTGATATTCTTTGTGTATGACTTGGACTGTTTTTGGACTCTGCTTAACCATTTACTGGAAGTAAAATCTACATTTTAGTATTCAGTTTAACTTTAGTGTCAAGTGTGTTATTCATTGTCTCTCTCCTTCCACTTCCCTGGACGTACTCATTCTCCTAACATGGATATATCTTAACAGTGGGTAACACTTTCCATAAAATGGTCTTATCAGGAACTCAAGAAAGAACTATGTCCTAGTGAAAAAGAAGTGCCTCCCCAGCCGAGAGGAGGTCAAACAGTGAATTTCACATCCTTCTGACATTCCAAGGGTTCTCATGTGGATTCTCATATGACATGATTCAAGCTTGGTTCCCACAGCTTCCATCTTACCTCTTCTCCTGCTCGCTCTCTCACACATAAGGAATTGAGAACTTTAATAGCAATAATTGCTCAAATATTACCAGTACTTACAATGTGCCATGTTCATTGGCAGTTGCAACAGCAAATTCCTTTGAATGACTTTCATACAGTTTAATTTAGAAAATTTTATTGAGTTGAAAGAGAAGGGAGTTACAAGAAACATATATGTATTATTTTCTATGATTCCTGCACATTATCTAAATGGAAAGAATATCTCCTTTCAAATAAAAGAAACTTGAATAATTTTCCAATATCAGAATGGTGTTATAACTCATATTCTCACATTTATTCTTCCTGTGAGATGCTCCTTTGTGTTCAGGTCTAGCCTCAGAAGGATAATGTAGCACTTGGGGATGAAGATGCAGCCAGCAGACCAGCACTGGAAGCCAGGATAAGAAGACCTGCACAGCCACCATGTATTTCCCTTGGTGCTCAGGTAAGTGGGCACAAAAGTCACCCAGACACTGCAGAAGACCAGCATGCTGAAGGTGATCAGCTTGGCTTCGTTGAAGGCCCCAGGCAAATTCCTGGCCAGGAAAGCCATCATGAAGCAGATGGCAGCCAGGAAGCCCATGTAGCTGAGGGTGACATAGAACATGACAACAGCCCCTTCGTTGCATTGCAGGATGATCTCTCCAGGCTGGGAGAGAGGTCAGAGTCAGGGAAGGGGGAGAAACTCCCAGCCAGATGAAGCAGATGATAATTTGGACAGCAGAACAAGACAGGATGATGGAGTTGGCCAAGCTTTTCCCCAACCATCTCTTCACTCGGTTTCCTGGTTTTGTGGCCAGAAAGCCAGCACCACCATGATGGTTTTGGCCAAGAGAGAAGAAACGGCAAATGAGAAGATGATGCTGAAGACCATTTGTCGGAGAAGGCAGGTGGCTTTCCTTGGTTGACCAATGAAGAGAGAAAAGACAAGAAGCAAAGCAGGAGGGAGACCAGGAGGATGTAGGAGAGGTCCCGTTGTTGGCTTTGATAGGGGAGTTTCAGTATTGGATGAAGAGATTAAAACAAGGCCTGTGGTTAGGATCAAGAGTAGGGCAAAAGATGCCAGGATGATGCCCAGATGTTCTTCATAAGACAGGAAGGTTATAACTTTGGGGATACATTGGATTCTGTCCTCATTTGGATATTTATCATCTGGACACTTGGTGCATTTTCTGTATCTGAGAAAGCAAAAAGAATTTTTTTAAAACATTGTTATCTGCATTTAAAGATTACCTTCTTTGGAAAACATCTGATAAGGGGTACATTTTGCAAGATGGATTGCTCGACCATTCCATGGGAAAAAAAAAATGAAAATATCATTTTCAAAAATTATGTAGCTAAGAAGTATGAAAATGCAGAAAGTTCCAGGACCTAAAACATTTCCTGTGTAATATAGAAGCTTTCATAGGAACCTACATTATTGAAGGTAAATAATTAATCTGAATAACTTTCTAGGGGAAGTCCTGGATTCTTTCAGAGGTATTTCTTAATATACTTGACCCAGAAGATGCATATCTGATGAAATCTAGTTGGCTGGTAGCAAAGAAAGTCCTATCAATAACCTGAAATTGTAATGGAGCAGCACTAATATGGTGCAATGAGGTGACCCCTTAGCTGTCTACTCAATCTTATGTAGACAGCAACATCTTCTCAGAGTTCCTCAAGGGGAGGCCCATGTAGGACATATCACAGTAATCCTTCCAGGAGGTGGACCTAAGAGATTTCCTTGAATTTCAAGAAACTCAGATGTTCCTGGAGAAGTACGGTAAATGTGTCATCTGCATTTAAGGATTACCTTCTTTGGAAAACATCTGATAAGGGGTACATTTTGCAAGATGGATTGCTCGACCATTCCATGGGAGAAAAAAAATGAAAATATCATTTTCAAAAAATTATGTAGCTAAAGTATGAAATTGCAGAAAGTTCCAGGACCCAAAACATTTCCTGTTTTAAACTAAAATTTCTTGTTTAAACTAAAACAGAAGAGAGATTTTCTCTGGCAGTAGTAAAGCTTGCCCAGTCTTCCATCCTCCTGCTCTTCTGACCAAGGCTTCCTGGGACAGTAACAAACACATGCTAGTCCCCAAACCTTTTGTTTTTTTCAATGGCTGTGAATTATATTCATTCACAGCCCGTAATGAGTCCCAAACAGTTTGTGAATAGTTCAACAGAAGTCTGCCACAGTCTTTAGGGATAAGGCTGATAAGCACCCACCTTTATCTCCCTTGAAATGCTGCCAACAACTAAATTGCCAATTCACTGTACAAGGCCAACGAGCACAAAGTCAACACGGAGCTTCAGATGTTAAACTGACCAGAACAAAGTTGCTTCCTGCAAAGGCTCATGTCCCTTTGCTCCTCCTTTATGTCTTAGGGAGGGCCAATCACCTCCAAGCCTTACTCCCAAGTCGCCCCTTTTGTCTTAACTGTTCCTGCCTTCTGGCAGCTCTGTGCAAGTGCGCACTGGGAACAGGCTCCCCTTGTTCTTCTGCCTCACTGATGTCAGATTCTGGAGGCTCCAGAGTCAGCACATAACTCCAGATGGCCCTGGCCCCATCTCTGTGTCAGATGTAGATCCCTCATCCGAGCCTTCCCCAGGCTCCAGGATGGGCCCATGTTCTTCCCCACTGTCCGACTCTGCTGCCAGCTCTGCAGGCCGCTGGTGGACCACAACAATTGCCTCTTCCCTTCCAAGGGCTGACTAAGGCCTGGGTGACTGAGTAATGTCTCTCCATCCATGAATTGGCTGCTCTCATCTCACTGGATGTTGCTTCAAGTGTCATCTGATACAATATGTTTCCATGCTTTTCTATCCATTGGATTACTATCGAAATTCCTACAAAGTGGATTTACTTATGTGAAATTAGATATATCTAAATATATTGATATCATTTCAAGAGATCAAGCCTGTAATGTAAAATGTCCACTGAATCTAAGAGATAGGATTAATGAAAGTAGAATAAAATAACATTGGTCCAGTTACTCTCTCTCAGCTCTACTCATTTCATAGGGTTATTGTGGGGAAAATAGGAGGAGGAAGATGTATTTTGTTGCTTTGCTGCCTTCAGTTGTTCATAAAAATAATAACAAAGGGATAGAAACAAAGAAATAAATAATGTGTTGTAACTGTTGTGGGGGAGTTTTTTGTCTCCAGTCAAGGATATTTGGACCTTTGAAGCCAAGTTGAAGGAATAAAAGGGGCTTCACCTGTTTTTGTGACTTTGTTTATTTTCTATCCCACCTGGGCCATCACAATACGAGTGTTTTACCAATGCTGGATCATCACATTATGAGTGTTTTACCAATGCTGTAACGGTCCATAACATGGACCGTTACAGCATGGAGAAAATTTTACCCCCAATAATTGTATATTTAATTTACCACTCTCCTCTCACGATACCATCTTGCTTGATTTCATGGTAAGAATTTGGTTTTCTTTTGTTTCTCTTTGCTCTGTTGAGCCCAAAACTCTCCCTCTGTGATCCTTCAAGAAGGTCTTTCTGCTTATGGTGGTTGATGACCTTAATGGAACTGATTGCTTGATATAGCTTATTTTGCAGCAATTTTGGGGCCAACATCTGTTTCAGATGAAGAAAAACAATACAGCTAAAGAATTCCTAATGTTTCAAAGAACGGAGATGTTGCTACCGGTAGAAAGATAACCAGGGAAGGACACATCCAAACTAGCAAGCAGAAGAATGATTTTCCTTATCAAAGACAAATCTGCCATAACTTCTATCTTTTCCTAGCCTCTTTTCCTTCTAAATCTTTGGATTATTCTCTTTAGATGAGAAAATAACCTTCAGTGTGTCTTTCAACAGGTACTTTCATCAAAATGCTCTGGATGGATCCATTTCCACAAGGTCTCCCATTTTCCTCCATGTGACCCACCTTCCTGAGTGGAGAAGGTCCCCTCGGACAAGGAACGCAGTCGTAGCAGCAAACTGGCTCTCCTTCTCGAGCCCTCTTGACAAATCCAGGAGGACAACTTTCCACACATCTGGACTGAGGCAAGGACTGAGCAGAAAAAGAAGGAAGGCCAAAGAAAGTGTGTTAGAACTAGGAATCCATGGGAACTGGAGCCAAGTAGCCTCTGGTCTTCGCTGAGGTAAATATGAAATCTCTGACTACCTCACTACAACCTCAATTGAGCCCAGATTTTATGTTGCAAAGTGAGGCATTTGTTAAGTGAGTTTTGTCCCAATTTTATGACCTTTCTTGGCCATAATTTTTAAGTGAATCACTGCTTTTGTTAGTAGCACCATTGCTAAATGAATCTGGCTTTCCCATTGTTTGTCAGGAGGTCGGAAAAGGGAGTCACACGACCACCACCCTGGGACACTGTGGCCATCATAAATATGAACCAGTTGCCAAGCATCTGGATTTCGATCACATGACTGTGGGGATGCTTCAATGGACATAAGTATGAAAAATGGACATAAGTCACTTCTTTCAGCTGTTGTCACTAAATGACTGTTGTAAGTCAAAGACTTCCCTGAATGGTTCTGAATGGCTGGGAGAGTCCTGGCAGGTTCTTCACCTGGTTCCTGTCATTTGCTTCCGGTGTATCATATATTGCAAGAAAGGAAATTCCTACTTCATGAAGTCCAGAGAGACGGCGCTGAAAAACCTCCTTTCCAGCCAAAGCGACTGAAGGTAGCTCACCCAGGAAAAGAAACAATGGCACTCCGGGGGGTTTAGAGTCTCTTACAAGCCCAAGGCCAAATCTAAATAAAATCTAAATAAAGTCTCTTTCCAAATGTCCCTCATTACATTTGAGACCAGGAGGGGCCTCCCTTTGGATCCAAGAAATGTTTCAGGACTTCAGTTTTCTGGGTCAGGACACTACACAGTGTGAGACATTATACTCACAATGCACTATTTTTAAGCCACCCAGAGACACTCTGGAGGTATATAAATCTGCATATGAATTTGGAGAAGCTGAATTCTATCTCCAAAGCTCACTTCCCCCTGGGACCCTCAGGACCTCCAGCCAGCCTTGAATGTTGGACATGGCTGAATTGCTTAGAACATTGTTCCATATTTCACAAGCTGAAGGACACTTTCTTCATTACACCTGAAGCCCCCAAGCAGTCTAAGAAAACTGTCATTCCCCATATTCAGTTCTCAGTGAAGGTCATCCAACATGGCCATAGAATAGAACAGAATAGAATAGAATGGAATGGAATGGAATGGAATAGAAAGTAGAGTAGAGTAGATAGAGTAGAGTAGAGTAGTAGAGTAGAGTAGAGTAGAGTAGAACAATAGAATTAGAATTAGAATTAATAGAATAGTGTAGAGTAGAATAGAACAGAACAGAACAGAACAGAACAGAACAGAACAGAATAGAATAGAATAATAGACTTGGAAGGGACCTTGGAGGTCTTCTAGTCCACCCCCCTGCTTAGGCAGGAAACCCTACACCACTTCAGAGAAATGTGATTGGAGTTAGCTCACTTGAAAGGGCTCCTGAGCCTTTGGAAAACAGAGAAAAGGAGCCAATATTTCACCCACTTTGTTGAACAACTTTAGTCGTGGAAGATCATCTTGGTTGATAATCACTCTCTGTCTTTCAAATCTCCCCAGGATCTCGAAGCTCAAATCCATCCAGGCTTGGACCAACCAGTAATGGATGATCAGATCTGCTGCTACATCCCCATTTGAGTCCAAGTACAGTTTCAAGTGGGAAAAATTGAAAAAAACATCCTTCGCCAGAAAGGGATGAATCTAAAATGAAACCAGAGAGAAATGTTAAAAGCAGAAAACTTGGTTTCTTTTCCCACATGTTCTTTTCATATTTGAATCTTTGTCCTAAAGTTGTCTAAGTTGCAAGCAGTTGGGAGAACAAGAATTACCACAATCTTCAAAAGTGAAAAAAAAAGATTAAGCAAAATTTGTCAATCATATAATGATAAAAAGTAATTGACAAAATATATTGTTTATATTCTAGAAGAGTCACAAAACAATCAAACAAGCAAACCAATGAAGAGATTATTCATAAATTCCTCAGCAAAAATCTAGGCTGACTACTACTAAGCATCTTTAGAAGAAAGTTGCTAGGCTAATCACACAGGTAAAGAGGCGGGAAAGATGAGCAAAGGAAAATTCTTAAATTCTTATTTATTGAAAGCTACATCAACAGAATCTTGCAAGTCTGAAAGCACAAACTGCCCACCAACAATTTCTCAGGCTGAAAAGTTGGTCAGGCTCTTTCTGGATTTCTTTCTCTGCCTGTTATGCAGCTGAGGGCTCCCCTCCCTCTTGCCTGATCATTTCTAGACAGCATCTCTTCCCCCATTCCCCATATCCCTTTTGTTAATAGATTCTGGAAATGCTTGTGACATAACTTGACTCCATCAAAGTATTAACTTCTCCATGCCTTCATGATTAGGAAGGTAGTTAAGTGACTGCTGGGTGGTGAGCTAAAGACTTAAAAAAACTGCATTCAAATAATTTTCAATGTTCCTCATAGAACTGAGGAGATACGAATAACAATTGATAGTCTATCATTCAATATATTCATTAATAAATCAGATTGAATGGATAAATCATGGTTTTGTGCTACAAGAGATTGCATCAACTCTTAGACAAAGCTTTTTCAACCACTTCTAAAAGATTTCCCACTTCCAAAAAGAAAATATTTATGATTTCTGAATACAGAGAGACACACAAATAAAACCCAGTAGAAAATCTGATGTTTAACAATCCGGACTTGACAAACTTTGGTATTTTGTATAAGAATAAACAGATAGGAGCTACAATATAGACCTATTGTTAAGGTTTCATTTGTACTTTTTATGATATAATTATACTGGTATGCTTGTCACTGATAATAAATTGGTGGTAATAAGTTTTATTAGATAATCATACAGTTAACTGGATGATAATTTCATTAATGATGAACTGGAAGAAGAATGAGGGATAAAATTTGACAAGAATATTTATGAAAAGTTTCTGTTGCAAATTTACACTGAATATATAGAAGAAAACTATAGTTAACACCTGATTAATTCTCAAAGATATATTAAGGTGTTTCAAATTTTTTTGCAAATGTAATTATAAGAAAGATACATTTTATCATATGTGGATGACTTGTGACAAGGCAAAGAAATATGGGTTCCTCTTCCTCTTTTCCTCTCTGTTTTTATTTCTGTTTCTATTTTATATTGAGAAAATAATAATAAAAATTATGAAAAAGAGAATATTTATGAAAATGAAATGGAAAGAAGGCAAATGCTCCCATAAGATTCTCAGGAAGCGAACGTGCTGATTTGGAGGAATCCCAACTCAAGCACCAGGCACCTCACTTGGAGGAGAATTTCCACAAAATATGGATCAGGTTTAGGGAAGGGTAAAGGAGCCAAGGAAGAGGTCAAAGGAGCCACTCTCAGCCTTGAGGAAAATACAAGAGCTGAAAACGGGAGCAACTTTTCCAACTAACACAACCTCGAAGTTGGAGAAGGCCCTCTTCCAGTAACTGAAAGACGTTACACCCAAGCTTAAGATCTGCTGGCAAATATTCCAGAGTGTCAGACATGGAAATATGGTCTCAGTCACAAGGAAGGAGATTCTGGCTGAATGAAACACTTAAAAGAAGGAGCAGTTTAGAGCTGAACGAGTGAATGAACTTTCAGTGATTGTCTTCATGAAAAGATTGAGTAGCCATCAGTCAGAGAAGCTTTAACTAAATTTCTGCAGGGAAAATTGTTGGCTAGATGGTCATAGGGGCTCCCTGTCTTCAAGTAGGAAGGCAAAGTTCAGCAATGCTAATTGCAAACCAATTTATACAGAAATTGATTTAAAACTGCACACAAGTCTTTTAAAATTAGCACTGCTCAATACCCAAATATATTTGTCATGATGCCCACTCTGGATGCGGTGGAACACGGTGGCTCAGTGGCTAAGTCGATCAGAAAGGTTGGCAGTTCTGCGGTTCAAATCCCTAATGCCGCATAACGGAGTGAGCTCTCGTTACTTGTCCCAGCTTCTGCCAGCCTAGCAGTTCAAAAGCAGGTACAAAATGCAAGTGGAAAAACAGGGACCACTTTGATAGGCAGGTAACAGTGTTCCATGCGCTCTCGATGTTTAGTTATGCCGGCCACATGACCACGGAGACATCTTCAGACAGCTCTTCAGTTTTGTAAATGGAAATGAGCACTGGTGCTCTTTAGAGTCAAAAACAACTAGCATGTATGTGCAAGGGGAACTTTTACCTTTACCACTCTGGAACATTATCTCTGAGTGAATAAATTGGTCAAAACTTTTGCCCATTTGTGCCACAAAGAGCTTCAGGTGGTTCTTCTGCTTCTCCTTTGGATACTTCTGAAAGAGTAACTAAGTTCGGGGGATCCTTGTCAATACTGCTTACCTGCCATGGCTGCAGTCTTGGAGTCCCCAACCTCACTTGGAATCCCTTCCTTCTCCTCCTCCATCTGGAGGAATAGGCAGCCTTCAAGGCATGGGCCAGAGTCTTCATGAAACTGGAATAATGTTCAGAATATGGGATCCGCATCCTGTTCCATTTCCACCGGGTCTCCAGTGGGGCTTTCTGGGTGCATCTTTTCCGGCCTTTGACAGAAAAGGCATGTTTTGAAAGAGAACAGTAGAAATAATGATGTTGAAATTGGGGTTCCATAAGGAAGTGGGGCTCAAAGGCAGACTCTTTTGGCCTTTTTCTTCTGATAAGAAAATTTCCAAACACTATGGACGTATTTCAAAAATTTGCCCTTTTTCATTAACCCATAACCCAAGACTGTCATGATCCAGACTTTCCTTTCAATGGGTCCTGACAAATCCTCAAATATTAAATGGAAAGGAAGAATTCTGTCCGAAATGTAATCATGTTCTATGAAGTGAACAAAGACATTGACTTGTCTCCACTTAGAGAGGGAAGCCTTGAGAGGCGCTATATGTCCAGTTGCTGAGAATTGTTGTGATATAACAATGCAAATCCCATTCCTGAGAAGCAGAGGAGGGAAAGTCCTCATGAAATCCTCTCCCTTCTCTGTGTCTGAAGCAAAGAGGCCAATCAGGGTCCATCTGAAATGGAGGAGCAGCTGGATGATTGCTGGGTACTGGATCCCTTCTTTGGGGAGCAGCAAATGAAAAAAGGGGAATTTGCTTTTATCACTCAGAGCCTTTGAAGTAGTTTCAATCCTGATCTGAAAAAGCAATGAAGAATGCTTTTTCATATTGGGGGTCAGAGCCAGCCCAAAATATTAGATTTTAATAACTGCAACCTGGTTCCCATGAACATACTACAATAATTTATTGCTGATTAGCCATTAAGCCATATCAAAGTGCATAATGTAGAAAATGGAACATTAATAAGTCTGCGATAAAAAAACAATGCAAGAAAAATTAAGTATAATATAAGTATAAATAATAAGAATAAAGAATGTAAATAATTTCTATATAACCCATACAATTTACCACATAATCAGATCTGAAATGAAATGTTTTGCTCAAATAAGGGGCCATATTATATGTAAGTTTGGAATTCTGACTGCACAGGAAATATGATATTTTAATATATGGATCCCAATGTGGAGTCCAAGATATTAATTTCTCTCTTTCTTGGAAAATGGACATTCCAATAATAGATATGTTAAATTGTAATATAAGTTGTACAATCCAAGACGTCTTAAATTGAAGCTTGGTTTTCTTCTAACAGACTGAATTTGGGTTTGCTCTGTTTCCATAGCTTTAGTTTTAAAACAATAGTAGTATGCCCCGATTTTAAAGGAAAAATTGTATAAATTCCTAACTCAGAAGCTGAAATCTTTTTATCCACCCCCAAGTTTCTTCTCGCATGCTGTGATTGAGTTTATTCTACTAGCAATATATTTTAAGTACCAAACCTCAGAGGCTTGGGAGTAACTTTGGTATTATATACTTTAATAAATGAAATAAATAAAAGAAATGAAATGAAAGCTGGATAGGTTTTTTTTTAAGGTTCAGCAGTTAATTCACTTTCTCTAAGTGGCTTCTTTGATGACGTGGAAGCAACATCCACTTTCAGAGAAAACTACCTCAGGCAAGGAAAGGATTACTTGCTCTATTGGCTCACCACCAAGTAGGGATCTATGGTTATTACGTTGTTTTTCAAAAGACTTTGATTTGTTAATAATTAGAGAATTGTTGTGTCAGTAGAAGCCTTTTTCTGTTTTCTGACTTTGTCTGTTTTAAACGCAATAATATGCATGCGAACAACCATTTAAAACTCAATGTAAATCATTCTAAACCTGACTGTCAAAAATATGATTTATGTAATAGAGTTGTCAAAGTCTGGAATGCTCTACCTGATTCAGTTGTCTCAGCTACAAACTTTTAGTTGCAGTCACAAATCGACTTCTATGGACCTTACTTCATACTTATGGAGTGAGTAGAGGGGGTGTGCATAAGTGCACCAATGTGCCTATTGTCCCTGTCACTGTATTTTTATTCTCTTATTCTTGTTCTCATTTTTGTTTGACAAATTCCAATAAATAAATAAAATAAATAAGCTAAGTCTTCTTAACAGCCTACACAACCCAACATACAAGAATGATAAGAGTATTAATGTTTTAACAGCAGCTAGAATTGTATTTGCTAAGAACTGGAAAAATGATAAAATACCTATGCAGGAGGAAGTTATTAAGAAAATTATGGATTGTGCTGAAATGAGCAAATTGACATTTGAAATTAGAGATCAAGAAGATAAACAATTTTATAAGATATGGGATTTGTTTTATCAATGGTTGAAAAAAGACTTGGTAATGCAATAGATTATATAATTTTGTAATAGAAATTTAATAGATTGATATAAAATATGATATAGACATATATAACCATTGGATGAAAGTATAATATAAACTTTATAATAAAATTGAGAATATCTCGTATAAATGATGAAATAAATAGCTTAGTCGTGTATAAATAATAATTGATAAATATATAAGAATGTTTTATATTGATAATATGAGAATTTTTTATAAATTGTGAGTGATGACTATGAAAGGATCTGTAACCAACTGACACACTGTAAAATGGAAGATGGTTTTATGTTTTATGTTCTGTTTGTATGTTTGTCTTAAAATAAAAACTTTAAAAAAAGAATGATAAGAGTATTGTTTTATCAGTGTAAATCAGGGTATTCCAACATGCATTTAGCACCTTAGACATGTGCACTATTTCATTACTCCTGGTAAGTCATTCATATCTAGACTGAATAACGAGGGTTCAAATATGCACATTTCCCTTCCCCCTTGGGAAGTAATGGCTCCTTCTTCTCAGGGCTCCATTGAGCCCCAACCTCCGTCTCAAACAAGGGCTTGGATCAGGGACAATAGTCGGAATTCTAAATTAAGGGCAACCAATTTCCTTCTTAAAATTTCTCCATTTACTGACTGACACATATTGCAATTAGGAATTTGAAGAGAAATCTTTGTCAACATTAAATCATTAATTTATGTGTTATTTCTTATACAAATTGATATAACTTTTAACTCTACCTAAAACCTTTTGGTTCTTCTGCAAGGAATGCACTTTTCTTCTCCCCAATCTCAAGTTTACTTAAAAGGAGTGTAGCAGACATTTTTGCCATAATATCTATTAGACTAACCGGCCTGTAATTCCAAGAGCCATTTTTTAATTCCATTTTAGATAGAGATAGATAGCTAGATAGCTAAATAGTAGCAATATGATAGTAGATAGACAGACAGATGATGATGAAGATGTAGATAGATAGATAGATAGATAGATATGATAGACAGACAGATAGACAGACAGCAGACAGACAGATAGATAGATAGATAGATAGATAGATAGAGATAGATGAGACAGATGATGACAGACAGATGAAGAGTAGACAGAACAGATAATAGATATGATAGATAGATAGATAGATAGACAGACAGATGACAGACAGACAGACAGATAGACAGATACATACAGAGATAGATAGACAGATAGAAGATAGACAGATAGATAGATAGATAGACAGACAGACAGACAGAGGAATAGATAGATAGATAGATAGATAGATAGATAGATAGATAGATAGACAGACAGACAGACAGACAGACAGACAGATAGATAGATAGATAGATAGATAGATAGATAGATAGATAGATAGATAGATATTAGAAAAAGAGAGAGAGGGAGGGAGGGAGGGTACTATTGCTAACTTCAATCAAGCTGCATATCGCAGATATTGTTTCTATGTGAAAAGGAACATGGCAATTGAGGATCCCACAAGTAGGAATATTGTTGGAATAGTTGGTAGAACACCCTCTCCAGTGACCTTATTCTTCAGATCTTTTAGGATCAATCTGAACACAAATATATTAGGGTAAAAATAGTTGACAAGTTTGCTACTATAGTCCGAAGCAGCTCTTAAAATCAGTGGAGACATGACTGCATTTATCCCTCACTCACTTTACCAATCAATCAGAATACAGCTGATAGAGGTCTTCTAGTCCAACCCTCTGCTCAAGCAGGAGAATGTATACCATTTCAGACAAGTGGCTGTCCAGTCTCTTCTTCAAAACCTGCAGTGATGAAGAACCCACAACGACTGAAGGCTGTTCCACTGCTTAATTGTCCTCAGCGTTAGAAAGTTTCTCCTCAGTTCCAGGTTGCTTCTCTCCTTGATTAGTTTCCACCCATAGTTTCTTCTCCTGCCCACTGGTGCTTTGGAGAATAAGTTGACTCTCTCCTCTTCTTTGGGGCAGCCCTCACATACTGGAAGACTCCTATCGTCCCCTCTGTTCCTTTTTCAAGACTAGCAAAACCCAAATCCTGCAACCCTTCTTCATATGTTTTAGTCTCCAGGCCTTGAATCATCTCAGTTGCTCTTCTTTGCACTTTTCCCCAAGTCTCAACATCGTTTTTGTAATGTGGTGACCAAAACTGGATGCAGGATTCCAGGTGTAGCCTTACTAAGGCTTTATGAAGCGGTGCTAATACTGCACGTGATTTTGATTCTATGCCTCTGTTTATACAACCAAGGACTGTATTAGCTTTTTTGCCTGCTCCCACATACTCTCTCTGAGTTTGTCAAAATCCGCTCTTTTAAATTCTAAGACACTGATTTGATTTTGTTCTACTGTTTGTGTCTGCATTATATTGAATTCCAGTGTGACGTGGTTGCTCTCGCCCAGGTTCCAGCAACTTCAACTTCCCCTATCGCTTCTTCTGTATTAGTAAGAATTAGATCCAGCATAGCTTTTCCTCTAGTTCCCTCTTCTACCTTTTGGATGATAAATTGTCAGCTAGGTTGGTTAGGAATCTGTTTGATCTCCCAATTGTTCCAGAGTTTGTCTCCCAGTTGATATCAGGGTAGTTAAAGACTCCCATTACTACAGTGGTATGTTTCCTACATACATTTCTTAGCTGTTTCGCCAAATGTTTGTTTATTTCTTCTACTTGGTTGGGTGGCTTGTTGTATAAGCCTATAGCAATTTCCCCTTTTATATTGACCCATATGGATCTTAGGAGGTTTTCATCCTTGGTTTGGTGGATTTCTGTAGAGATGGAATGATCTTTTATATATAATGGAAGTTCACTTCCTCTTTTGTTAGGTCTGTTAATTTTAATAGTTTGTATCTTTCCATCAGTACATTCCAGTTACGAGTTTCATCCCACATGTTTCAGTCATGGCAACTATATCATGTCTACCTTCATGTACTAATGTTTCAAATTTGCCCTGTTTGTTCCCTAAACTTTGAGCATCAGTGTATATGCATTTGAGTCCTTTATGGGTTCTTGGGTATGTTTCTGATATCTCCATCCTTTCCATCACTCTCTATTTCATTATGTTTTTCCTTTTCTTCTTCTTCTTCCTCTTTACTCCCTTCCTCCTTATATGAGTGGTTATCTAGTGGTTTTTGCTTGGACTTAGATTTTAAAGGTCTTGAAGATTGGCTTCCCTGCCCCCTCAATCTTAGTTTAAAGCCCTTCTGATAAGATGAGCCAGTCGTTTTCTGAATATATTCTTTCCATTTCTTGTGAGGTTCACTCTATCCCTTGACAATAGGCCTTTATGTAAAGAAAGGAAAATATCTACCAGATAGAGAAAAATACACACAAACCTGTGGGACTTTGTAGACGCCTACTAATGGTGATATCTGGGTGGAGATCTCCTTGTTAGCTCCATCCAGAAAAGCCAGGAGGTTCTCCTTCCTTCCACAGCCGTAGTTGGGGACATTGGCTTCTCCAGTGGAAAGAATGTCCAGCAAGGCATCTGAAGTGCGTAAAGGGCTCAAAGAGTTGTCATGGATGTTGTAGCCCAGGGTGAGGTTGTGCAGGAGGTGGGAATTCTTGTCAAGCAGTTGAAAGGTGAAAATGAAGTGAAGGATATTTGTAAAACCAAAAGAAACACTACTGTAAAAATAAAATTCAAGTTATATCATCATCATCATCATCTACTGTGATAACAAAATATCTTTTTAAAAAATTCAATCCTCTTTGTCTACACAATCATACTGAGTCTTAAGTGGATCTATTGATCCAAAAGCAATGATCAGTTATACAAACATGGAAATGGACTCTGTTGAGGAACAACCTTAACTTCAATCATTACTTCAAACGAAGTTCACTATTCAAGTGATGAATTCGATTTAACTGTGAAAGAAAAATAGGAAAATAATCTGGAGTTATTTCAGGTTTTTTCAAGCCCCATCTTTGAATTCGAGTCTCTTCCATAAAATCAGACAAAGAGCAAGCCATGGAAATCAAAATCATTCAGGTCCTACGATGGAGATGCAACTGAAATAAGAAGAAAAGGAAAGAACTGCAAATAAAGGGAATGCAACTCCATTGCCCTGAAAGACTTACGAATGAGACTGACTAGAAGGAGCCCTGTTGAAAGGCAACGTTACAGGCGATATTACTCTTTCAGTTGTGAATATACCAATGAGATGGTCTCCTGGCCTGTAATAGCTCCATGGATGGTCTCCATCCTCCAAACTCAGAGGGCACTTCCTTCTAAGCTTCCCAAAGACCGGCTGGGACACCAGCAGCATCAGAAGCTGAAGCAGAAGCTCCATCATTCATGGGGCTTTATGAATCCTCTTCCCGTTTCTAAACAAGAACAAGAAGAGTTGGAGGAATTCAAAGTTCTCTCATGAGAAGGAATATCCTGTGCCTTTCCTGGTTCAGAGACAAATCAAGCTTCACCTGGAAAGGAGAAAGAAAGTCCCTTCAAGAGCACAGCCTCTGCCTTTCTGCAAACGTTTGCCACACAGAGCCTGACCTGAGGCATTTATCCTTTCCTGGTACAAGTTGCCTTCCAGGTTGCTTCACTTTGATGTTTACAGCAGAGGAGTAGCAGAAAACCTGTGAGTTGAAAAGCCACAGATACACCTCTGGGGACACTGTTCCATAGTGGTTGTGGTGCTTCGTGTCAGGACAAGTCTGGAAAGTGATGCTGGAGGGAGAGAGTTCAACAAGAGGGGGATTGACTTCTTCTGTCCTTCAACTTGGCCTCTTGTCTCCAGAGATGGCTGGGGAAGGTTGCCCAGGGCTAGGGAGCTTTTTTGACACTCTGGGTTGATGTCACTTTAGTGCTGCCTGTCTTGTAATACCAAGGAAGCAATCAGCACCCTTGGACCCAGCCTAATGTGGAAAGTTGGGCCTCTTTGTGCTTTTCTTGTATATCAAAACTCCATATATCTCAAACATTGTCATCTCTATCTCCTTTGAGACAACTATGACCAGGATGACCGAGAGTCTCCATAGACAGAACTCCACATACCAGTCCTGAATTGGAGGTAATGTTAAAATTCCTTGGGCCTGAAGTGAAATTTCCACTCCCATCTGTTCTGCCTCAGTATGAGATCCTTGGTGGCTCTGGGTTCAAGCTGTTGCTTTTGAAGGCCAGGTTGATGCCTAACAAGTGTCAGGACTGCGTGATGTATCGGCGGATTATGCAAGTAGATCCCAGTAAGGTGGCCTTCTGCAGCTGACCAATGATGATCTAGTCAGTGCCAATTGTTTTCAAGTGCTTGCCTAGGTCTTTAGGCACAGCACCCAGTGTGCCCAGTACCACTGGAACCACCTGCACTGGTTTATGCCAGAGTCTCTACAGTTCGATTCTCAAGTCCTGATATCTGGTGATTTTTTTTCATGTTGTTTCTCGTCGATTCTGCTGTCACCAGGTGTGGCAATGTTGACGATCCACACTTTTTTCTTCTTCTCCACAATCGTGATATCCGGTATTGCGTTCCAAAACTTTGTCAGTCTGTATTTGGAAATCCCACAGTAGTTTTGCATTATTATTATTATTATTATTATTATTATTATTATTATTATTATTAACCTGCTGCAACTTCCTGATGACCAACTTTGGGATTTGTTTAGGTCTGATGCAGCTGTTGGTTTGGGACACCTCCCCCTTGCATCCCCCATTTGGGGGGTTATGACTCCCCCCCAAAAAAGCCAAATGTGTCCCAGAGCCAGAAAAGCATAGAGGAGACCCAGCCTGAGACCTGGGGGTGGTTTGGCTCTCAGGAAAGGGACCCTGAGCCCACTGAGGGTCTCCATCTGCAGGGAGGTCTTTCAGGAGGGCAGGAAACCTGGGCATGAACTAGCCAGGATTGGTCCTTCTTTCATCACCACAGCTCAGCCTTGTTTCCTTTCAGCAAGAAAAGTATATTTCTCCCCCATTAATTTTCAAACTTTTAGCCGAGTTCTTGTTGACAGGCTCATTCCCAGCTCTGCAAAGGAGGCATGGCAGGTGTCCCTCTTCCCCCCTATAATTAAGGGAAAGGCTGGGGATTTATTTTTCCTCCCTCTTGGCTCCCCAGGGAGTTTTCCAGCTGCCACCTTGGAAACCAGTCCAGTGAATGGAAAAATACCAGGAACAATGCAGAATTATGTCCTGTCCTGAGCCAGGAAGCCCCGAATGTAGAGAATTCCTGGCTTGGCCTAAGATTTAGGCCTTGATTGTCCCTGCATAATTTCAGGCTCTGGCCTTCCAGCTCTCATTGCCCCTTTCCCACTTGAGAGACTTATTCCAAAATGTGACAAATCTGTCCTGCTAGATTCATTTCCAGATAGACAATTAGAAAAATCCTTATTTTAATCCAGCTCGACTCAGGCCACCTCATGGACACACCCAAAATCCAAGGCCCCATGGACCCTTTGATCTTCTATGGCAGGGGTCTTCACACTTGACAGCTTTAAGACTTGTGGACTTCAACTCCCAGAATTCCTCCTCCAGTCAGGCATTAGCTCAGGAATTCTGGGAGTTAAAGTCCACAAGTGTTAAACTTGACAAGTTTGAAGACCCTTGTTCTATGGTCTTAGAAATCCATCTCTAGTTCTAAGGGACATTCCCTTTCTCCCTTCATCAAAGTCATTAATTAAAATGTTGGTGAATCCAATGGAGGAGAACAGGGTGGCCAAATTAAACATTTGATGGTCATTTCCAGAGGAGAGTTTGTGGAGATGTCCTTGGGGGCATTTTCTCAGCCAGCTTGATAACCTCTACAAAATGTTGCCCTTCATCCCACACTTGCTAAGAAAGATATTGGGGTTCCTCCATTAAATGTTCATCACATATAGGACCTCCACCCACCCCAAGAAAGCAACCTGACTGGAATGTCTTTGGTGACACTTTCTGAGTGGCACTTCCGGGTGGCTGATCCAACACTGAGCTCTGCCCTCCTTGAATCGCCTGCCATGAGCCCAGTTCTCCAGGGGTCTCCAAGAGAGAGAAAAGTTTGCATGAAGAGTCAGATGCGGAGAGCTTCAGTGAAGAGTTTATTAGTGACTACAGCTCATAACAGACCCGACATGGCTGGGCTACGGCTGCTACTTATAGCTAGCAGCCATAGTTGCCACCAATCAGAGTGCAGGGTTTTCCCGCACTTTTTAAACCAATCATATTTGACATTTTACAAGAACAATTCAAACTCAACCAATAACATTCAAACCTACATACATCACCCCTCCCACTAGGTTCAGTCCATACCAAACCCCAACCTATCTAATGTATTCTTTTAAATAGGTGGGGCTCTTACATGCTGAGACCTTCGTGGTTCAGATGTTTTAATGTTCCCACCCAGTGAGAGAGGAAATGTGTCTGCTGACATTTCCCTACTGGGACTTCCTGTGAAAGAAGACCCTGTTTGATTGTTAGAGTCTGGTCTCCCCTCCCAACCCATCTCCAGCCCAATGTCAGCACCCAAGTCAGGTAGTGATGTATAATCTTCCACTTCTAAGGATGGATTTTGGCCTTGTGACAGGTTTTGTAATGCTTCCTATTGTAATGGCTCGTTACACATGGGGTGGATTCTTGCTTGCTGAATATTCTCCTGCTCCTCCCCTTCCCCTAGAATTGACATCAGGTGAGGGAACTAGAGAGGAACAAGATGGAGACCTGGATCTAAGTTGATCAATGTGCCTGCTCCAGAGGATGCCATCCTCTGTTTGTAAAGAACGAGGGCCTGTGATCTGAGTTCTTTCAGCAGGGATCCACAAAGGTTCACCCATAAGGTTCTTAGCATAAACAGAATTACCCACACTGAATGTGCGAACTTTGGAAGTGGTGGGGGTGGTAAGTGGGATGAAGGTCAAGGGGAGACCTAAGTTTCCTACCCATCAACAACTCTGCTGGGGATAAGTTAGTTGATGGGTTAGAGTAATGTGCTGAACACTGAGAAGTTTTTCAACTTTCTCAGTGATGTCCCCAGGACCTAATTGCTGAAGCTTCTCCATGTTTCAGCCCAGCCGTTAGCCAAAGGGTGCCCAGGGGCAGTGAGGGCATGTCTGATACCCTGTTGTGCTAAATAGGATTCAAAAAGGTTGGATGTAAATTGAGGGCCATTGTCAGAGACAAGAACATCAGGTAACCCGTGGGTTACAAAAAGTTTTTTAAGCTGCTTGATGACAGCCTCAGTTGTAGTGGATGTCATGGGAATGACCTCTAGCCATTTGGAATATGCATCTACTATAATAAGGAAGGTGTGTCCTTTTGTAGGGCCTGCGAAATCAATGTGAATCCTAGACCATGGGCCCCTAGGACATTCCCATTCCTATGTGGGAGCGAGAGGTGGGGCAGGCCTGACTACCTGACAGTTGGGACAAGATGCAACCCAGTTTTCAACCATTTTGTCAAATCCTGGCCACCATACATAACTCCTGGCCAAACCTTTCATCCTTACAATCCCAGGATGACCCTCCAAAACCTCCCTTTGCAGTTTTGCAGGAATAACCACCCTGTTACCCCACAAAATACATCCTCTTAATACAGATAATTCAGTTTGCCTGGACTTAAAAGGTTGGGCAAGGTGAGGTAGATCTTGAAGAGGCCAACCTTTCTTAATCCATCCTATAACAGGTGCCAACACAGCATCTTTGGCAGTCTCTCTGGCAATCTCAGCAGCATGGACTGGAAGCTTAGCAACAGCCTCTAGGAAAAGGTGTGAGTTTCAAGTTCAAAGTCTTCCTTGTGGCAAGGTAGTGGGCAACGACTCAGTGCATCAGCATGTCCAATGTCCTTGCCAGGCCTGTGAATCAGTTTGTATGAATAGGCTGCAAGAATTTCAGTCCATCTCAGCATTCTTGGTGACAGGATAGTGGGTGTAGGTTTGTCTCCTGCCACAATGCCTAACAAGGGTTTGTGATCTATAACAATGGTAAATGTTCTCCCATACAAATATTCATGAAATTTCTTGACAGCTGCAACAATTGCCAATGCTTCCTTGTCCAATTGGCTGTAATTCCTCTCTGCTTTGGTCAGGGTGCGAGAGTAAAATGCAATAGGGGCTTCTCTCCGCTGGGAAGCCTGTGGCTCAAACATCAGGAATGCATCACATCAGTACAACAGCAGAATTCTCAGAGAACTGTATAGTAAAGCATCAGACGTGATTATTTTAATACTGTTAAATGCTGATTGTTCCTTCCTCCCCAGACCCAAACAGACTTTTATCAAGTAATCTGTGTAATGGTTAATGAGTCCAAGGAAGGCTTGCAAGTCTGTTTTGCATTTTGGTTTAGGGGCTTCTTTGATTGCTTGAACCTTGGCATCTGTAGGGTGGATGCCATGCTTGTCAATCATATAGCCCAAGAACTCAACTTTGTCAGTTCTAAGAGTGCATTTTTCTTCCTTGACTTTTAACCCCGCTTTCTTAAATCTGGTAAGGACTTCTCTGAGTCTTTCTTGTAACTGAGTGTCATTTTCAGCAGAGATTAAAACATCATCAAAATAAGGCACTACCTCCGGCAGCCTTGCAAATGCTTTGGAAAATGCCTGGTGCTACACTTACTCCAAACTGTAACCTTTACATTTGAAGGCACCTCTATGAGTCACAATGGTTTGGGCCTCTGCAGTGGCATCATCAACTGTTAGTTGTTGATATGCCTGGGCCAGATCCAATTTGGCAAAGACCCTGCCAAGTGAATGTAATAAATGATGCACCACTGGAACTGGATATGCGCTCTGCTGCAGCGCATGGTTAAGGGTCCCCTTATAGTCCCCACAGATTCTCACTGACCCATCAGCCTTAACAGGTGTGACTATGGGTGTCTCCCACCTGGAATGGTCAGTGGGCTCTAAAACCCCTTGGGCTATTAGTTTATCTAATTGTGCATCAATTTTTTCCTTTAAAGCAAATGGGACCCTTCTGGGCTTTAAACGAATTGGGGGTACTTTGGGGTCTAGATTGAAAGTGATAGGGGTCCCCATATACTTGCCCAATCCTTTGCTGAAGACCTCTGGAAATTCAGACTTCAAGGCCTCCTCCCATTCAGAACTGCTCACATGATTGATGCCAGTCACCTCGATGCCAAGTGGAGTGAACCACTCAAGTCCCAGCAAGCTTGGGCAATCCTTGTCTACAATGGTCAGGGGCAAACGTTTGGTGTGGCCTTTGAACTTCATGATGAATTCTCTTGTTCCAACTACTGGAATCTTGTTCCCTTGTTAGTCTTAAAGAGTCAGTGCTTGCTTCTGGAAATGCTTCTTCTGAATGTTGGGAAGTAGCCTGTGAATAGTGTCCCATGACACCATAGATAAATAGGAGCCTGAGTCCACTTCCATTTGGCAAGGCCTTCCTTCAATGAGTACCTTCACATGTACTTTTCTGCTTCTTAAGGGTGAAGAATGACCAATGGTGACTGTTTGATGAGTTTCATTCTTCCCCTTTGCTTCTGAGTTGCACCCCATCTTCTCACTGAAGTTGTTGGGCTTGAATTCTTTATCAGGGAGTTTCTTCTTGCTTGGTGGAGTTCTGGATGATTTGCAGACTCTTGCTAGGTGACCTCTTTTCTCACAACGTAGGCAGATGGTATCTAGAAACTTGCATTCAGTGTGGGGGTGGCTCCCCCAACAGCCTCTGCAATAAAAGTCTTGCCTTTTTCTTCCAAGGTCTTTCCTTTTCTTCTCCATTCTGAGTCTATAAATTCCTTCCTCCACCTCACTACAGTCTGAATCAGAGTCTATTTGCTCGAATGGGTTGTTGTGGACTTTTCCACATCAGGATGGCTTGTGGCCTTGTTAATTTTCTTCATGGCTGCTGCTGAGGACTTGGTTGCTTCCGCTGAAACAGCTTCCTCTATGGCCTCCTTAAACGTGATCTTAGGTTTCATTAATAATTTGCTCTGTAAGACCTTATCTTTAAGGCCTAGAACAAACCAATCACGCATGGCCTCTTCTAAGTTGGTAAACTCACAAGCACCCCAATGTCCCTTAAACTTGCCACGAGTCATTAACATTCTCGCATTCCCCTTGATCCCGATGGTAGAACTCGTGTCTCTTAATGAGGCACGATACTTGGGGCACGTAATGGGCTCTTAATAACTTTTCTAGGTCGGTCCAGTCCATTACCTTTACATCTGCAGCTCCCGCCAATGCCTTCGCCATCTTGAAAACAGCTGGAAGTGGGTAAGAAAGACTGCCCTCTTCCACTTCTCGGAGATGTCGGCAGGTCGTTTCCTTCCAAATACATTTGGAAGCGATCCATACGAGTCCCAGTCTTCTGCCGCCGATTGAATGGGGCTGCGGGGGTGTTCAGCGCAGTCATCTCTCTCAGCCTGTTCTCCGCATCTCTCTCTTGGAAGAATCCCACCTTCGTCGCCAGTGTTAGATTTGCATGAAGAGTCAGACGCTTCAGTGAAGAGTTTATTAGTGACTACAGCTCGAATGGACCCGATTTGGCTGGCGGCTGCTACTTATAGCCAGTGCAGGTTGCCAGCCAATCAGAGTGCAGGGTTTTCCCACACTTTTTAAACCAATCATATTTGACAATTTACAAGAACAGTTCAAACTAAACCAATGACATTCAAACCTACATACATAACAATAACGAATAAAAGTGATTTTCAAGGATTTTGTTCTGGTTTGGAACTTTGTAAGAGAGAAGAATGTCATATAAACAAAAAATGGCTGTCCATCACTGAACAAAAGTGTTATGTATGTAGGTTTGAATGTTATTGGTTTATTTGAACTGTTCTTGTAAAATGTCAAATGGTATTGGTTTAAATAGTGCGGGAAGAATCCCTGCACTCCCATTGGCTGGCAGCTACGGCTGCAGGCTATAAGAAGCAGCCGTAGCCAAGCCAGAACGGGTCTATTCGAGCTGTAGTCACTAATAAAGTCTTTTGCTGGACTCCTCGCGTCTGACTCTTCATGCAAACTTAACACTGGACGAAGGTGGGATTTCCTGAAGAGAAGACGACGCGACGAACAAGCAACTGAGCGAGATGGCTGCGCTGAACACCCCAGCACCGCTCGATCCGGCGACGGAAGACTGGGAATCGAGCGCGGATCGCTTCACATGTTCCTGGAGGGAAACGATCTCGCCGGCATCCCGAGAGACGGAAGAGGGTGGTCTTTCTCACGCACTGCGCGTCCGCAGTCTTCAAAATGGCGAAGGCGTTAGCGGGCAGCAGAGCTGAAAGGTAATGGAATGGCCCGAATTAGAAAGACTTTGAGAGCCCATTACGCTTACAAGTATCGTGCCTCATTAAGAGACACACGAATTTTACCGTCGGGATCAAGGGGATAGCGAGAATGTTAATGACTTCGTGGCAAGTTTAAGGGACATTGGGGTGCTTGTGACTTTACCAACTTAGAAGAGGCCATGGATCGGTTTGTTTTAGGCCTTAAAGATAAGGTTTTACAAAGCAAACTATTAATGAAACCTAAGATCACGTTTAAAGAGGCCATTGAAGAAGCTGTTTCAGGAAGCCACCAAGTCCTCAGCAGCGGCCATGAAAAGATTAACAAGGCCTCAAGCCAGGCCTCAAGCCATTCTGATGGGGATAAATCCACATCTACTCATTATGAACAAATAGACTCTGATTCTGATGGCAGTGAGGCAGAGGAGGGGATTTTAAACTCAGAATGGAGAAGAAAAAAAGACTCTGGGAAGAACAGGCAAGGGTTCTATTGCAGAGGCTGCTGTGGGGGGCCACCAAGACTGATTGCAAGTTCTTTGACTCCATTTGCCTCACGTGAGAAGGGGTCACATAGCCGAGTCTGCAAATCATCCAGAACTCCACCAGCTAGGAAGAAATTCCTGATAGAGACTTTAAGCCCAACAATTGCCTTGAAAAATGGGGCAATTTAGAAGCAAATGGCAAGAATGAAACGACCAAACAATCACTATTGGTCATTCTTCACCCTTAAATAGCAGAAAAGTACACGTGAAGGTGTTTATTGAAGGAAGGCCTTGCCAAATGGAAGTGGACTCAGGCTCTTATTTATCTATGGTGTCATGGGACACTATCCACAGACTCTTTCCCAAAATTCAGAAAAAGCATTTCCAGAAGCAAGCACTGACTCTCAAAGACTACCAAGGGAACAAGATTCCAGTAGTTGGAGCGAGAGATTTCAACGCAGTTTAAAGGCCACACCAAACGCTTGCCCCTGACCATCGTGGACAAGGATCGCCAAGCTTGCTGGGACTTGAGTTTCAAGCCAGGCATCGAGGTGACTGGCATCCATCACGAGCAGTTCTGACTGGGAAGAGTCCTTGAAGTCTGAGTTTCCAGAGGTCTTCAGGAAGGACTGGGCAAGTATATGGGGACCCCTATTGCTTTCAGCCTAGACCCCAAGGTGCCCCCAATTCGTTTAAAGCCCAGGAGGGTCCCATTTGCTTTAAAGGAAAAATTGATGCACAATTAGATAAGCTCATTGCTCAAGGGGTTTTAGAGCCTACTGACCACTCCAGATGGGAAACACCCATAGTCACACCAGTCAGGCTGATGGGTCAGTGAGAATCTGTGGTGACTACAAGGGGACTTAACCATGCGCTGCAGCAGAGCAGATATCCTGTACCAGTTGTGCATCATCTGCTCCATTCCTTGGCAGGTACAGTATTTTTAAACTGGACTTAGCTCAGGCATATCAACAATTAACAGTTGATGATGCCACTGCAGAGGCACAAACAATTGTGACCATAGAGGTGCCTTCAAATGTAAAAGACTACAATTTGGAGTAAGCGTGGCACCTGGCATTTTTCAGAGCCTTATGGAAAGAATGTTGCAAGGACTGCCAGGGTAGTGCCTTATTTTGATGATGTTTAATCTCTGCTGAAAATGACACTCAGCTTCAAGAGAGACTCAGAGAACCTTACCAGATTCAGAAAAAGGGTTAAAAGTCAAGGAAGACAAACAAAACAGACAGAGTTGAGTTCCTGGGGTATATGATTGACAAGCAGGGCATCCATCCTACTGATGCCAAGGTTAAAGCAATCAATGAAGCCCCTAAACCTCGATGCAAGGCTGATTTGCAAGCCTTCCTTGGACTTATTAACTTTATCATGTGTTTCTACCACAAAGCATCTATTGCTGAGCCTTTACACGCTTACTTGATAAGAATGCTGTTTGGATCTCAGGAAGGAACAGTCAGCATTTAACAGTATTAAGAGACTAATCACGTCTGATGCTGTGTTGATACAATTCTCTGAGAATTTACCTGTTGTTCTGACTTGTGATGCATCCCCTTGGAGTGGGGGGTTTTGAGTCACAGGCTTCCCAATGGACGGGAAGCCCCTATTGCATTTTACTCTGACGCTGTCCAAAGCAGAGAGGAATTATAGCCAATTGGACAAGGAGGCTTTAGCAGTTGTTGCAGCTGTTAAGAAATTTCATGAATATCTGTATGGCAGGTCATTCACCATTGTTACAGATCACAAACCTTTACTGGCATTGTGGCAGGAGATAACCTACACCTAATATCCTGTCACCAAGAATGCTGAGGTGGACTGAATTTCTTGCAGCATATTCCTACAAACTGATTCACAGGCCTGGCAAGGACATTGGACATGCTGATGCACTGAGTCGTTGCCCACTACCTTGCCACAAGGAGGACTTTGAACTTGAAACTCACACCTTTTTCCTGGAGACTGCTGCAAGCTTCCAGTCCATGCTGCTGAAATTGCCAAAGAAACTGCCAAAGATGCTGTATTGGCACCTGTTATGGGCTGGATCAAGAAAGGTTGGCCTCTTCAAGATCTACCTCACCTTGCCCAACCTTTTAAGTCCAGGCAAACTGAATTATCTGTATTAAGAGGATGTATTTTGTGGGGTAACAGGGTGGTTATTCCTACAAAACTGCAAAGGAGGTTTTGGAAATGTTACATGAGGGTCATCCTGGGATTGTAAGGATGAAAGGTTTGGCCAGGAGTTATGTATGGTGGCCAGGTATTGACAAAATGGTTGAAAACTGGGTAGCCTCTTGTCCCAATTGCCAGGTAGAGAGTCCAGAACCACCTCACGCCTCCCCCACACAGGAATGGGAATGTCCTAGGGGCCCATGGTCTAGAATCCACATTGATTTTGCAGGCCCTACAAGAGGGCACACTTTTCTAGTGATAGTAGATGCATACCCAAATGGCTAGAGGTAATTCCAATGACATCCACAACTACTGAGGCTGTTATCAAGCAGCTAAGAAAATTGTTTGTAACCCATGGGTTAGATATCCTTGTCTCTGACAATGGCCCTCAATTCACATCTAACATTTTTGAATCCTTTCTAGCTCAACAGGGCATCAGACATGCCCTCACTGCCCCTTGGCACCTCGCCAACGGCCGGGCTGAACGCATGGTACGCTTTACCCAGAAGCTTCAGCAGCAGGGTCCTGGGGACATCACTGAGAAGCTTGAAAACTTCTTAGTACTCAACACATCACTCCTAGCCCATCAAATAACTTGTCCCCAGCAGAGTTGTTGATGGGCAGGAAACTTAGGTCTTCCCTTGACCGCCTCCATCCCACTTGCACCACCCCACCACTGGATTCCACTTCCAAAGTTCGCTCTTTTAGTGTGGGAGATTCTGTCTATGCTAGGAACCTTCTAGGTGACCCTTTGTGGATTCCTGCTGAAATAACTCACATCACAGGCCTCGTTCTTACAGGGTACAAACAGAGGATGGCTTTCTGGAGCAGGCACATTCAACTTAGATCCAGGTCCTCAAGAACATCGCCTCTGCTCCCTCTAGTCCTCACCTGCTGCTGCTGTTTCTTCTAGGGGAAGGGGGAACAGGAGGAAAATCAGCAAACAGAATCAACCCCATGTATAACTGAGCCATTAGTGCGACAGGAACCATCCCGAACCCTGTCACAAAGCCAAGATCCATCCTTAGAAGTGAAGATTGCACATCACTACCTGACTTGGGTGCTGACATTGGAATGGAGATGGGTTGGGAGGAGAGACCAGATTCTAACAATTCAACAGGGTCTCCTTTCACAGGAAGTCCCAACAGGGAAATGTCAGCAGAACACATTCTCACTGGGTGAGAACGTTAAAGCTTCTGAACCACGAAGGTCTCAACGTTACGTAAGAGCCCCACCTATTTAAAGGAATACATTAGATAGGTTGGGGTTTGGTATGGACTGAACCTAGTGGGAGGGGTGTTATGTATGTAGGTTTGAATGTTATTGGTTTATTTGAACTGTTCTTGCAAATGTCAAATGGTATTGGTTTAAATAGTGCTGGAAGACCTCCTCCTTATTGTTGCAGCCACGCTGCAGGCTATAAGAAGCAGCCGTGAAGCTGCTGTTGAGAACTGGGGTCTATTCTAGCCAGTCACTAATAAATTTCATAGGCCCTACTAGAGGCACACTTTTCTTGTTATAGTAGATGCATATTCCAAATGGCTCGAGGTATTTCCGTGACATCCACCACAACTGATGCTGTCATCAAGCAGCTCAGAAAACTGTTTGTAACCCATGGGTTACCTGATGTTCTTGTCCTTGACAATGGCCCTCAATTTACATCTAACATTTTTGAATCCTTTCTAGCACAACATGGTATCAGACATGCCCTCACTGCCCCTGGGCACCCTTGCTAATGGCGGGCTGAGCATGGTGCGGCTTTACCAAAGAGAAGCTCCAGCAACTGGGTCCTGGGGACATCACTGAGAAGCTTGAAAAACTTCTTAGTGTCCAGCACATCACTCCTAGCCCATCTACTAACTTATCCCCAGCAGAGTTGTTAATGGGTAGGAAACTTAGGTCTTCCCTTGACCGCCTTCATCCCACTTATGCACCCAACGCTCCACTAGATTCCATAAAGTTTGGGAGAAAGTTCTCCTCTCTCACTCCTGGGCACATTTTCAGAGTTTCACCCCATTTGTGATTCCTCCCATTGGGCCCCTCCTTGTTGATTCACTCCAAGTTTAGAGAGATGATGTCTCTTCTTGTGGACATTGTCCAAATCATAGTGATTTATTTATTCTCTTGGTGCTAAATCTCAAAAGACATTTTGGATTGCTTTCAGACGTCACACAAAAACACAAACGCATAAATGGCCCTGGAGAAATAGGGGACCTTGAAAGCTTTTATGGCAGGCAGGAGATTCAGATATGAAGTCTGGACTCTGTTGTGATTAGGAACTTCTGTCTTGGAAAAGGGCTTTGCTTTCTTCTATCTCTTCCTATTACTGTGTCTTCAAAGCAAGGCTGGAGACTCCATCAGGAGCACAAGTCATGTTGCTGCTTCTGCTGCTTCTGCTGCCCCAGGAAGTTCTGGCAAGTCTCTTGGCCAAATGTCTGCTGACTCTGAAGAGGGACGAGGTGCACCCAGAGAACTATTACAAGCCAGGAGAGTTTCTCATTGGTGGCATTGTCTCTGCAACGAGAGTGCTGCTTCTACCAATAAGCTTCAACAAATCTCCTTTGACTCATTCTCTGTAAGCCAAATTTCATGCACAGACTTAGAGCCTCTCCATTCCACCTTAAGTTCTAAAGTTTTAGTCGCTTCTCTTCCAATGAATGATCTCTTTGATTTGCTAGTTTCTCCTCTTTCTGTCTTATTTCATCCTTTTCAGCTGATGAACCTGATTTGAAATTCTCAAATAAATAATCAGTAGATACCTTCTGTTTTTCTTGACTTTGAAGAAGAAGCATCTGTTTTTCTTTTTCTTTTTTTTAATTACATTTATATGCGCCCTTCTCCAAAGACTCAGGCCAGCTTACAATTTTTGGGATACAACCCAGTGTGCTCAGCAATAGCCTTCATTCCATTGTATATGCCTGCTTATTACTAAGCGGCATTTTTACAAAATCAGCTTATTGCCCCCAACAATCATGGGTCCTCAATTTACCTACCCTGAGAGGATGGAAGGCTGAGTCAACCTTGAGCCTGGTGGGATTCGAGCCTACAGTAGTTGTAGGAAGCTGGAACTTAAGTGCTAGGCATTTAACAGCCTGAGCCACCAAAGCTCTTGACATCCTCTTAGAAGAGTTGGAATGTGGATGAACAAGAGAGGATGGTTCTTCTCTTCTACCATTCCGATGCCCAGTAAGGTCATCAGCATGGGTAGAAAAATGCAGTAATATTGACTTTTTCCTCTGAAATAAAAATGAGACAAGTGTGACAATTTCATTCTGTACCACCAATTAAATGAATGGATCCTAGTTTAGAATTGACTTTTCTTAAATATGTGGATTTCATTTGAGGGGATACTACCATCCTAATCATACAATGAGTTCTTTGTCAGCTAAGGACATGTTCATCCTTTTCAGCTGATGAACCTGATTTGAAATTCTCAAATAAATAACCAGTAGAAGCTTTCTATTTTTCTTGACTTGAAAAAGAAGCATTTGCTTTTTGTGACATTATCTTAGCAGTTTCATGCCCAATAAGTTCATTAGCATGGATAGAAAAATGCAGAACGATTGACTTTTTCTCTGAAGTAAAAAATGAGGTATCCTCATTTTTATTCTGTACCACCAATTAAATGAATGGATCCCAGTTCAGAATGTAATATGTAATATGCATTCAATATCCAAAAATAAAAGAAAAATGAAAGGTATCCCAGAGTTCTATTCGATAGGTGAGAATTTTTTGGGTGGGTGGGAATTGAAAATGTCTTCAAACCCTCAGCCTTAGGTGGATTAAAAATACAACTGTTAAATTTAACAGTTAAATAAAATGTTGCTTCCATTGATTACGTCCTGATACATTCATACTTTCAGGAAACCAGCAACAGAGTACTGGAAAATCCTATCCTTCCTTTTTGCAATCCAAGCAATCAACAAGAATCCCAACATTTTGTTCAATGTCACCCTGGGATACAACATCTATGACAATTATTTTGGACCCCAAATGACCTCGGAGGCTTTGCTGGATCTGCTTTCGGAGGGGGAGGCCAATGTTCCCAACTACAGCTGTGGAAGGCAGAGAAACACCATGGCTGTTCTCGAAGCGACTGGTACTGACATCTCCATCCAGATTTCAACCATGTTGGGAACCTACAAAATCCCACAGGTGTGTCTTTCTTGTGAAGACCATTTTTAGACATGCAACTTACAGCCAGAGTTGTAAATGAAGAGCACAGTTTTATTGTGGGAATTGTATGAAGTAAGGATGGAGGTTCTATCAAACGGTAGAGAAGGATCAATGTAGACTATCCTCTCTCTGGTACATTCATAATACAGACTGTGCATCTCTGCTGGCTATTTGCAATAGCCAAATCCTTCATTGAAGAGCTGCAGTTGCTCAGTGGTTAGAGTGCAGTACTGCAGGCTACTTCTGCTGAACGCTGCTGACTGCAATTTGGCAGTTCAAATCCCACCAGGCTCAAGGTTGACTCAGCCTTCCATCCTTCCAAGGTGGGGAAAAATGAGGACCCAGATTATTGGAAGCAAGAGGCTGACTCTGTAAACCACTTAGAAAGGGTGATAAAAGCACTGTGAAGCTGTATATAAGTCTAAGAGTTTTTGCTATTGCTATTGAAGTGAGAAGAGAGGCAATGTAAACAGAATGACTATGAGTGGAACAATTCCATTAGGGCTGGATGTTGTTTTTATGATATCTCTGAATTTTTTTAATAAAGTTAACTTTTTTTCCCTTTTCAGATCAGTCACGGTTTTGATTCCCAGGTTGTGAGTGATGAAAATCCTTTCTTGTACCCAATGCTCCCTGCTGAAGGAGCCCAGTACCCAGGGATGGTGAAACTGGTCCTCCATTTCAGGTGGACCTTGGTGGGTCTCCTTGCTCCAGACACCGAGAACGGACAAAGGTTCATGAGGACGTTGACTTCCATGCTGGTCAGGAATGGCATTTGCCCAGTTTTATCACAAACCTTTTCCCCAGGTTCTCGGGAAATGAAAATAGACTGGCAATTATTTCTCAGTTGGAGGAAGATGAATGTCTTTATTTTTGCTGCAGACTTGACTTCGTTAAATGCAGGGGTTTTGCTTTTGTACCTGGTATTTGATACTCTTGCTGAGCCTCCTAGAGGAAAAGTCCTGCTCACCACAATCCGCTGGGATTTCACTATTTATTTGAAAAAACGATCTTTTCCTGTCAAATACATCCATAGCATATTTTCCTTTCCTATGAAAAAAAAGCAAATTGCAAAGAATGGTAGGCCTTTGAACCTTTATTCTTTTATGAGGCAATATGTAGAGATCTCCTTCCTGTGTTCCTACACCAACGATGCTTTTTGGGTGAAAGTGTGGAGACGGTGTAGGCAGAGGGAAGATCTGGAAGCTCTCATGGAAGAGAAGATGGATCCAATCCTGACTCGGGACAACTATTTCATTTACAACATAATCTGGGCTTTGGCATGGGCCTTAAATGCAGCTTATTTATCCAGATCCAGCAACACATTTAAAACTGGCAAAAACTTGAAAACTCCTATGCTGAAGGCCTGGCAGGTATTTATTTTCCATTGCATACCTCTGCATAGCAGCTGAGAATCTATGTTGTAATTGTAAGAACCTGACAATAGTTATACTGTATTGTGAATATAAAAATGATATTAAATTCCAATTTTCCATTGCTTTCCTTTCTGCAATTCATTTCACTCTCCTCATTTCTTTTCTGATTTCTTTTTACATGCTTCTTTGTAAAAACATTATTGTTCTACCTCTGTCTTCTTTGACTTTTATTTAAAGCAGGACCATTACCATGTCATACGCTAAAAAGTGTGTGGTGTATATTAAGCTGTTTAACATCTCTGATCCTCTCACTTCCTGGCCTTTAACCTGAGTGGGTCTTATTCTTTGGCTAAGAATCCCTCTGATTTTTCTTCCCCAGCTCAAAACTGTCAGTAGAATCACAGATAAAGAAGGATCTATTTTATTTATTTATTTATTTATTTATTTATTTATTCATTCATTCATTCATTCATTCATTCATTCATTCATTTATTTTATGGGATTTTTATGCCACCCTACCTCCCAAAGGACTCAGGGCGGCTCACAACAATAAAAAAAACAAAGAATATAAAATTTAAAAAACTACTAAATAAATAAATCCCAATTACAGAATTAAAACCGACAAACAGATTAATAAAACCCCAAACTGTTCCATATAGAGAAGCCTCTTTGGGCCAAGAAGCTAAGGAGGGTGAGCTCAGGTAAGAAGATGAATGGTTGGACTGGGAAAAGCCTGGAAGCAACAAGAGTGAAGAATATTCCTTAAAATATTCCATAGATGTTCCATAAAGTTGAAGGAGGTGACCTTCACTAGTACCAGAGATTATTTTTCACTATGAAGATATTGGGATCTTTGCTCCATGGCAAGCTGCCATCTGTCACCTCAGTGCAGAGTGTCATAAGCACAACCTACTAATAGAGCAAAGATCCCTACAGTCATCCTCAAAGTGAGCAAAGATTTTACTCTTCCTATCTGCCCTTTGACTTGTAAACCAGTTGTTTATAACAATAGTTTCTGTGTGGGGCATCTGATTTCATTTGGGCTTTATTGGCAAAATTCTTTCAGTGTTGTTGGGCACAACTTCCATTTCCTTCAGGGTTTTAATTTTGGATCTCAAGAGTTCATACTGGATGTATCCTTTGGTTTGGTTACTTCCCATTGGTTTTCCAAAGTTCGCAGTGACAATTATGAATGGAAGAGACAAAGAACACCCTTGACCATCCTCATTTTCCAGGCCATTCTTGATCCTTCTAACAAGATTTTTATGCCAGCTGAGATGGAGGAGTCTCACCAAAGAGCTTTCTATGTCCTGTAGTAACATTGTCCATTTTCTCTTCCATCCCAGCTTCATTCTTTCCTTCGAACCGCTCAGTTTTATAATAATTCCATCGATGGGGTCTATTTGGATGAGAATGGAGAGCTGGTAGCTGACCTGGACATTGTGAACACGGTAGTTTTCTCCAATATGTCTGTTAACAAAGTGACAGTTGGGAGGCTAGAAAGAGTGGGATCCCTGGATTTCAAGTTGATGATGAACCAGAATGCTACTGCAAAGATGGAGATGTGGAACAAGGTAGGAAAAAGACTTTATTCTGCTCTTTATTAAGGTCTTTCCAAGACGATTGTAGAATTGGAGCAGGGGTGGACGTGGGATGTCATCTCAGTTCTCCCAGAGGGGAAACATCTTCCCATTAGATGTTCAGGTGTCTATGAGAAAAATATCCTTAACTATTCCAATTAACTGTTTATCAAACATCTACAAGGATGCTAGATTTATATCATGGGACAAGTGATTGACTTTTTCAAAGCAGAAATCCATTCCACTTTCTTTTCAGTAGGTACATTGAGAAACTATATATATAAAAGCAAAATACCACTCACAGGTCATCACAAAATCTCCAGAATCGTAAAGCTTACAAACTTGAAATTGGGCACATATGTTCCTCTTGGCTTCTAGGTGCTCACTAAGAATTTTTTTCAAAATAACCATCAGGGCATTAGTATTTCGTATATTATTATTAACACACTCTGATGCTAAGGAGTTCTATTCCCCCTCCCTACCTGAAAATAAATCTCACAGCAAATACTGATTCAGTTTCCAAACAGTGCTCAACCGTCTCACACACTGACAGGACGCTAGCCAGATGACTACTGATGGATGCTGGTAGGCAGAGGCAGAATTTCCCCTTATTTTTCTCCCCAAAAACTAAGCCCGACCACATAGTTTCGTAGTGAAGCACGGGTATCGAGCGACTTTAAAATAAAATTCTACTAGGAGAAACATTAGAAGAGAAGGTAAATAGAGAAACAGCAAGCAGTTGAGTTTGAGGAGCTTTTAGTTTCTTCTAGACTTCAAATTTAGCAAATTTATCTATTTTAGGAAATAAAATAATTCATGCTGTGAACATTATTTTCCCCCTCTTTCTGGCCAGCCCCAGCCTCCTTCCAGGTGTGTGGAAAGCTGTTCTCCTGGATTCATGAAGGTGGCTCAGGAAGGGAAGTCCATCTGCTGCTACAATTGTCGACCTTGTGCAGAAAGAACCTTCTCCTCCAAGGAAGGTGGGTGACAGACTTTGGGGAGGTTCAGAGATCCTGAGATTCTCTATGAACATGCATTTTGAAAGGGTTGGCCAGAGTGGGTCCCACCTCTTGAGTACTCATCAACATATACATGAATGTCATAGGGAATTATAAGAAATAATCTTGGAGGTTAATCTGGTATATAGGTCAAGAGAACAGGGATAGAGATCATGATACACGCTGAGTTTGGGTTAAGTGTTTTGAGAGAGATGACATCTCTTGCTCTTAATTTATTACCACACATCTTCCATGTTTCCAATTTCTCTTAACTTCATTGCTCTGAATAGTGAGAGTTTCCGGATTCCAGAATATGATGATGGAACTTTGATTGGATTTTTGTAGGAGGATTGAACAGATTCTTGCAAGTGTCCATGTCTCATGACTATTTTGGGCAGCCACAGTTTCACGTTGTAGCTATTTGCCTTTAATCAAAGAATGTATTTCTTTGCTAAAGGAGTTGTCAGGATTCCAATAGCAAGCAACACTTTGAGGCAGGTAGATTCCTCAAAGAATAGCTTTATTGGATATATCATCGTAGGGGCTTAGAGAGCAGGTGGAGGTTGACCCGTTCCCAATCCGACCGTGCCCAGCTAAGAGCCTATATTAGGACTTACCTGGTGGCTATGGGAGAGGCGAGGAGGTCTTATCTCTCCACTCTCATAGCGTCCACAGATAACCGCCCAGCCACCCTGTTTCGGGTTACCCGCTCCCTCCTTCGTCTCGAGGGAGGGCCGGACCCATTGTGGGGTAGGGCTGAGGAGTTTGGTCAATATCTGTCGGATAAGATCGCTCGCATTCGGGACGGGTTGTCCTCCGATTTGCAGGAGTCTGAGGAACGAGTGGCAGGTAGTCTGGCCACTGTTATTTGGGATGAGTTCGATCCTGTTTCCGAGGATGAAGTGGACAGGATTATGCGGCGGCTGAGTTCCACCACATGTTTGTTGGACCCGTGTCCCTCCTGGCTGACTTATGCAGCCAGGGAGGCCACCTGCGGTTGGCTCCGGGCAGTTGTCAATGCTTCATTGAGGGAGGGTGTCTTCCCCTCCGCCTTGAAAGAGGCGGTGGTGAGAACCCTCCTGAAGAAGCCTGCCTTGGACCCAACCGTGTTAGACAACTTTCGTCCGGTCTCTAACCTTCGTTTTTTGGCGAAGGTTGTTGAGAGTGTGGTGGCTCAGCAGGTCCCACTCTTCCTGGATGAAGCGGACTACCTGGATCCGTATCAATCGGGCTTCCGATCCGGTCATAGCACGGAGACGGCATTGGTCGCGCTGATGGATGATCTCTGGAGGGCCCAGGACAGGGGTTTTTCCTCTGTCCTGGTCCTATTAGACCTCAGCGGTTTTCGATACCATCGACCATGGTATCCTTTTGCACTGCCTTGGGGGGGCTGGGAGTGGGGGGCACTGTGCTTCAGTGGTTCTCCTCCTACCTCTCGGGGCGGTCGCAATTGGTGTTGGTGGAGGGGGTTGGGTCGACCCCAAGGGCTCTCTCTTGTGGGGTCCCACAAGGGTCGGTCCTTTCCCCTCTCTTATTTAACATCTACATGAAACCGCTGGGTGAGATCATCCGTGGTTTTGGGGTGCGATTCCATCAATACGCTGATGATACTCAGCTGTACATCTCCACCCCAGGCCAGATCAGCGATGCCCTCTCCCTGATGTCCCGGTGTTTGGATGCGGTACGGATCTGGATGAGTAGGAACATGCTTCGACTCAACCCGGCCAAGACTGAGTGGCTGTGCGTATCGGCATCTCGGCCCAGTTTAGATTGTCCATCTTTGGCCATAGGAGGAGAGGTGTTGCCCCCTGTGGATAGGGCGTGGAATCTGGGGGTCCTCCTGGATGTATGGCTCCAATTGGAGGAGCAGGTGGGGGCCGTCGCCAGGGGGGCCTTTGCCCAGCTCCGTCTAGTTCAACAACTCCGCCCTTTTCTGGACCGGGATGCCCTGTGCACAGTTACTCATGCCTTTGTCATCTCGAGACTCGACTACTGCAATGCTCTCTACTTAGGACTGCCCTTGTATACCATCCGGAGATTGCAGCTGGTGCAGAATGCGGCCGCGCATGTGGTGATGGGAGTTACCCGGTTCTCCCATGTTACCCCCCTCCTGCGCGGCCTGCATTGGCTGCTGGTTGCGCTCCGGGTGAGATTCAAGGTTTTAGTTTTGACATTCAAAGTCCTACACGGCATGGGTCCTCAATATTTGAGGGAGTGTCTCCTTCCGACATCTAGTACCAGCCGCCCTGTGCGAGCTCATAGGCAAGGACTCCTCGGGGTCCCGTCGGCGGGTCAATGCCGGCTGGTGACTCCCTGATGACGAGACTTTTCTGTCGCGGCCCCTGACCTCTGGAATCAACTGCCTCTGGAGCTCCACCTGGCCCCTGATCTCCGCACCTTCCACCGTGAATTAAAGACCTGGTTATTTGACCAACCTGGGCTGTGACCCCTCCCTAGGGGAGGGAGGGTTTTAATGTTTATTGTTTTTATGTCTTATATTTGGGCTTGTTCTTTGTTTAATGATTTTTTAAATATTTATTGTTTGTGTTTTTAGCTGTGAGCCGCCCCGAGTCTCCGGAGATGGGGCGGCATACAAGTTCAAGTATAAATAAATAAATAAATAAATATTGGTACAGTTCTGGTGAAAACTGATTCTGAAGGTTCCCACAGTTTCCACCTAATTAAAAGTAAAAGGTTTCCCTCAAACCCCAAACAATTAGTCACATGGTCCAATCAAGGCGTTGTCTGGTTACCTGGTTCCTCTATACCTTTTAGCAAGCATGTATGAGAAAACAAGTATAAGTGTGAACATAATGTGTAAACATAACATATAAGCAGGTATAAGTATATACACAAAGAATGAGTACGAATAAATGGATAAATGGGAACAACAGGACAGGGACGGTAGGCACGCTGGTGCGCTTATGCATGCCCCCTTGCAGATCTCTGAGGAATGCAGTAAGGTCCACAGTAGACAGTTTAAGGTTAAAGTTTTGAGGATGTAACAACAGAGTCAGGTAGCGAGTTGCTGAACTCCTATTTTCTGCAATCAAGTTTGGTGCGGTTTGCTTTGAGTTTGTATCTATTGTTTGCCCATGTGTTATTGTGGTCGACAGGTAGGACGTTGTAGCAGACAATTTTGTCTACTAAGCTTAGATCAGACCGCAGGCGGTGTGCTTCTAGGTCGTCCAGGTCCAAAATTTCAAGCCTGGTACCATATCTCTGGACTCCCTCAATTGTATTAATGTCCGTTATATGGTGTGGATTCTAGGCCAATGAGCTGTATTGGAGAATTGGCCTGGTGAAGGTTTTGTATGCCCTGGTTTGCAGCACAGTGTTACCAGAGAAGAAGCTTCACAAAATTAGGTTAACAACTCTTCATGCTTTTTTGGCAATGCTGTTACAGTGAGCTCTGGGGCTTAGATCTTTTGAAATGAGTACTCCTAGGTCCTTGACAGAATGGGAGTCATCTACAAGGTCATATCCACCCAGGTTGTGTTTAGTGTTCTGATTTTTGTTGTCAATGTGTAACATAAAGCATTTCTTGGTTGAGATGTGAAGTTGCCAATGGTTCGAACATCCTGAAACATAATCAAGGTCGCTGTGTAGGGTAGCAGTCTAGTCAGTGGTGTTAAATAGTTTTACGTCATCAGCGAAGAGAATGCAGTTGCTTCTAATATGATCGCAAAGGTCATTTATGTAAAATAGAAAGAGAGTGAGTCCTAGAAAGCTGCCTTGGGGGACACCGCTGTTAATTGGTGCAGGGTTTGATAGGGCAATAAGTAAAAAATTACAAATCCACCCCCTGCACCCATCATTGCATCACATGCCCCAAACACCATCAGCCCCAACTTGAGATGTCCTCTCAACCAGGTGCAGAAATGACATGACCTTGACTTAGAAGAAGAATGCTATTATGTCTAACCACATACACTCCAAGAAATTCCCCCCCTCCCATTTTCCCAGGCTCAAGAATGTGGCAGTGTGGAAGCATCTGGTGCTAATATGGCTTCCAAAGCTGACAGGTTTTCGTTCGGGTAGTGCCTTTTCAACGTGATCTTCTGTAAAATCAAAGCGTAGCAGATCGTTGTAATTAGTTATGGTACGATTAGGAAATGTGGGTCATGAGTCATTGCTGTTGATGAAGACTGAACTGAAGAACTTGTTGGAAACATTGGCCTTAATGGCTTCATCACTATAGACTTTCCTGCTAGGCCCTTTTTAGGAGTGGCATGGTTTTCGAGACTTTAAGATTGCTATTTACGAAATTATAGAAGGTGCAGGTGGATTTTGTGTGTAACAGTTTTTCCTCTTTTTTTGCAGTAGTAATTTGGTGCATTCTGCCTTTATCTGATGGCATAGTGTTTGTAGAGGCTTTTAAAGTTTGCTACATAGCAGTTTTGTTTTTTTGCCAAACAGATGTATTTTTTATTGATTGGCGCTTCCTTATTGTTATGGGTAATTTGGTTTTTTCTGGCTTTGGGGGTTACTATTGGTACATGTAGTTGAATGACTCTTTTGAATTTGAGCAAAACATTTTTATAATGGTCTTCAGCAGTATTACAGCCAGTGAACAGAATATGCCAAACAAGAGATGAGAGGTCGGCAGCTATGAGATCATAGTTGGCTTTTTTAAAGTTATAATTTGGAATCCGTCATTCTTTGTAGGGACGTACATTGAGACAAAAGTCAATCATATGTTAGAAAAAGGTCCTTTTATTTGTAGTCCATAAATTGTGTTTAAACCGTTGCAGAAGATGAGATGATCCAGTCCCAGAGTAGTAATAGTATTGTACAGGGTTGCATGTATGGGTTCAGTTGTACATTTTTTTAGGTCCAATGAATTAGAGGTAGGTTGAGGTCACCAATAAAGATAATAGGATGTGAGCAGGAGGCTGCCCACATTAGTAGTGCAGTTAGCTGGTTTGCATGATTGAGGTTGTAATCAGGGGCTCTGTAACATGGCAAGAAGCCAAGTCTGGTATTTATGGACAAATCGCAGATTTATTTATTTATTTATTTATTTATTCGATTTATATGCCGCTCCATCTCTGAAGACTCGGGGCGGCTTACAATTAAAATATGCAGATGATGGTCTCAGGAAGATCAAGCTCCTGTGTAACTTGAATCTTTTTCACATCTAGGGACTTTTTATAGAGAATGGCAACACCACTTCCTCTACGGCTTTCACGGTCAGATCGGAAAACATGATAATCATGTTGTCGGTGTTCCAGAAAACATCCACTCCAGCAAATAACTCCGAGACAGGCATCTTCTCAAAAGTTCTGGTTTATTTGGATAGTAAACTGGCACATCTGGGGGATCCCGAATCGGAAAGTTCCGGGCTTCCTTGCAATAAGTAAAAACTAGGTCATGTTATTTTGTGCATAAGTGAGGGGGGAAGTCTCAAGTTGGGACAGATGGTGATTGGGACATGTCATGTGATGATGGGTGTAGGGGATGGATCTGTAGTTTCTACTTTTGAGAAGATGCCTGTCTCGGGTTATTGGTTGGAGTGGAGGTTTGCTGGAGTGCTGACAGGTTTTTGTGAGTGAGTTTATTGTGTAGATGAATTTGTGCTTGCTGGTGTCACTCTTCCAGGTGATTCTGCAGAAGCATGGGGCCACCCGAACAATGCATTTGTGACTGAACAACATATTAAAGGAAGACCCTCCTCTTGCTCTTTTTCAGATGCAGACAAATGTACCAACTGTCCAGATGATCAACATCCAAACATCAAACGAGTTCACTGTATCCCCAAGATTAAAAGTTATCTTTCTTGTAAGGAAAATCTGGGGATCATCCTGACTTCCATTGCCTTGTTCCTCTCTTTAACCACAGGCCTTGTCTTGTGCATCTTCATTAAATTTATAGAAACACCAATTGTGAAAGCCAACAACCAGGACCTCTCCTACATCCTCCTGGTCTCCCTCCTGCTTTCCATCTTGACTTCCTTCCTGTTCATTGGCCAGCCAAGGAGAGTGACCTGCCTCCTCCGACAAACAGCCTTCAGCATTGTCTACTCAATTGCCATTTCTTCAATCTTGGCCAAAACAATCACAGTGGTGTTAGCCTTCTTGGCCACAAAACCAGGCAATAAAGTGCAGAGATGGTTGGGGAAGAGCTTGGCCAACTCCATTGTCCTTTCTTGTTCTGGTGTCCAAGTTGTCATCTGCAGCATCTGGTTGGGAACTTTCCCCCCATTCCCTGATTCTGACATGCACACCCAACTTAGAGAGATCATCCTACAATGCAATGAAGGTTCTTTCACCATGTTTTATGTTGCCCTTGGGTACATGGGCTTCCTGTCTGCTGTCTGCTTCACAGTGGCTTTCCTGGCCAGGAATCTCCCTGGGACCTTCAACGAAGCCAAGCTGATCTCCTTCAGCATGCTGGTCTTCTGCAGTGTCTGGGTGTCCTTTGTGCCTGCCTACTTGAGCACCAAGGGGAAGTACATGGTGGCTGTTCAGATCTTCTCCATCTTGGCCTCCAGTGTTGGACTGCTGGTCTGCATCTTCAGCCCCAAGTGCTACATTATTATTTTTAGGCCCGATCTGAATACCAAAGAACATTTGATGTCAAAATAAAATAGAAAAAATGACTTTTTCAATTTTATTATTTTTCAAAAATGACATTTACTAGACTTGATTAACAGCTTTTGGTCATTTAACATTTGTTTGTTTGTTTGTTTATTAAACCTAAATGCAACAACATTAAAACTCATACAAACGTATATGGGTGTCTCTCCTTATCTTCAAAGAGATCCTCTTTCATATGGAAACAGTTCCAATGAAACAGAAGATAAACATGATAGAAGAGCCCAAGGACGATTTCTCAGTTGGACTCTAAATTGTGGAAATTTGTGGGAATGGGAGTCCAATCTGAGCAAATATTAAAGCATCTGATTTTATAACCATAACAGGAAATCCACTGACTTAAAGAATATCTGTGAGAGCAATAGGCCAAGCCTTACACCTGTCTAATTATATCAGACAACATTGGATTCTATGGGTTAGTAAGTGGAAAGATGGATTGAAAACAGTGACTTGAGATGAGATGTCTCTTTCACAAATAGCAAAAAGAATAAGAGGAAAAATGGAAATTCTGTCTTCCTGTCTGTCTGTCTCTCTCTGTCTCTCACACACACACGTTTGTGTGGATTGTGTGTGTATGTAAAGTTTTCAAGAGCTCCATTGCACTGATGAGCTCATGATGTACTGAAAGTTTCATGATAAAGATATTTCTTTTTTTTATTGAAAAGTTTTACAAAAAAGACATTTTTTAAACAATAGCCCCCCCCTCCCTCCCTCGCCCTTCCCCCCCGGACTTCCCAGAGTAAAATACAGGGTGTTATATCTGGCAAACTTTTTCAAACATACACTAACAAACTATAAACACTTATACCCCTTCAGCACTTTAACTCCCTTGATACAGACTAAAATAATAATAATAACATATCTCTTGACATATCTTCTTAACTTCTGATCTTCATTCAAAGGCTATTTGAAACTTTTTAGTCCCATATCTATTTTGGATATAATCAATCCATTTTCTCCAGTCCCGAATGTATCTTTCTTGTGAATGTTCTTTCAAGTAAGCTGATATCTTTGCCATTTCTGCTAAATTCCATACTTTTAATATCCATTCTTCTATAGTAGGTACGTCTTCTTTCTTCCAATGTTGCGCCACTAACAATCTTGCTGCTGTTATTAAGTGTAACATTAATTTAGTTTCCAAAACAGTGCAATCTGTAATAATACCCAACAAAAACAGCTGCGGCTTAAAACTTATCTTTTTCTTAAAAATCTCTGGGTAGTCCACCATATTTTTATCCAAAAAGCCTTAAATTTTTTGCATGTCCACCACATATGGAAATATGTTGCATCATCACTACCGCATCTCCAGCATTTGGGTTTTGATTGGATACATACATGCTAATTTTTAGGATCTAAATGCCATCTATAAACCATTTTATAAAAATTCTCTCTTAAATTTTGTGCTTGAGTAAATTTCACATTTCTCACCCAAATTTTTTCCCACATATCCATTGTTATTGGCTCCTGAATATTCTGTGCCCATTTTATCATACAGTCTTTAACTAATTCCGTTTCCGAGTCAATTTCAATCAATGCATTGTATAACCTTTTATTATTATTTTATTATAATAAAATAATAAAAAAATAAAAATAAAATAATAATAATAAAATAATAAATAACCTTTTAATATGTGCTTGACCTTGATCCTTAATTTGCTTTACTAAATTTTCATCGGTTCTCATAATACCAATTTTCTGATCTTCTTTCCACCTCGCTTGTAACTGTCCATACTGGAACCATGTCTGAACTATCTGTTCCTCTTTTAATAAATTAATAGATTTTAGTCGCAGTATACCCCCTTCCATTACTAAAAGTTCTTTATAAGTAATTACATCTTGCTTCTGTTCCACATTTATGTTTTCTATCGCATGTCTGGGTATTGCCCATATTGGTATTTTATAATTTAATTTATATTGATATTTTTCCAGACACGCAACAGAGCATTCCTTAGTATATGAGTCTTAAAAGCATTGTCCACCTTTTTATCATACAATAAATATGCATGCCATCCATATAATAAATCATATCCCTCTATATTCAATATTCTTTCTTCTGTCATGTTAAACCAATCACTGATTGTTGATAACACAGCTGCGTCATAGTATAATCTCAAATTGGGCATTTTAAGGCCTCCTCTTTCCCGTACATCTTGCATTATCTTAAGCTTAACCCTTGGTCTTTTCCCTGCCCAAATAAACTTATTAATACCTTTCTGCCACTCATTCAAATTTGTGTCTTTCTTGAGTATTGGCATCATTTGGAACAAAAAAGAAACTTTGGCAAAACATTCATTTTAACTGCTGCAATTCTTCCCAGCAAAGATAACTGTAGCTTTTTCCAACTTTCCATTTCTTTTTGAATTTTTTGCCATAGTGATTTGTAATTATTTTTATATGATTTCATATTTGAAGCTGTGATATGTATTCCTAAATATTTAACCTTCTTAGCTATTTCAAATCCCGTTACTTTTTCTAAGATCTCCTTTTGCTTTATAGTCATATTTTTGTTATTATTTTCGTTTTATGCTTATTTATCTTAAATCCAGACCCTTGTCCATACTGTGTGATTATCTCCATTAGTTCTATCACTGATTGATTTGGTTGACTTAATGTAATAACCAAGTCATCTGCAAATGCTCTTAGTCTGTAATCATGATGTCTTATTTTAATCCCTTTATTCTCTTCGATTCCCGTACTTTAATCAACAATATTTCCAATGTTAGAATAAACAATAATGGTGACAGGGGACATCCCTGTCGTGTTCCTTTTTCTATTTTGCACACTTCTGTTAGACTACCATTAACAATAATCTGAGCTGTTTGCTTCTTATATATTGCTCTAATAGGTTGTAAAAAAATCCCCAAATTCCATGTTTTCCATCACTTTAAACAAAAACTTCCAATTCAGTTGATCAAATGCTTTTTCTGCATCCAAAAAAATTAGCACTGCAGCGACTTGGTTATTTCTTTCCAAATATTTCAGTAAGTTAACTACCAGTCTTACATTGTTTTTCATTTGCCTTCCCATTATAAATCCTGACTGATCATTGTGGATTATCTGTTGCATAACCTGCATTAATCTATTCGCTAATATCTTTGCAAATATCTTATAATCTGTATTCAACAAGATATTGGCCTATAGTTCTTTGGTTGACTAAGGTCTGATCTTCTTTGGAATCAGTGTTCTGAAGGCTGTCCTCCATGATGGAGGCGTCTCTCCTCCTGTCTGAATTATTCTAAATACCTCCTTCAAAGGTTCTACCATTTCGAGCTGCAAAGTCTTATAATAGATAGCTGTCAAGCCATCTGTCCCTGGAGCCTTACCAACTTTTAATTGCTTAATTGCTGAGATAATTTCCTCAGATGTTACTAATTGGTTCAGTCCTTCCCTTTGTTCCTGTGTCAGTAAAGGAGCATTCATCCCCTGTAAATATCTATCTATATCCGACCCTGAATTGTATCACTGGCATATAATTTGGAATAAAATTCTGAGAAAGCCTTTTAATAATATCTTGCTGATATGCCTCTTTCCTTTATATTCTATTTTCTCTATAGTACGCAATTTTTGTTTTTTCCTTAGCAGGTAGTCTAGCCTCTACCCCTTTATTAGCATTACAAAAGGTGTTGTGTTTGGCATAGTGTAGTTTAGTTGCCACCTGGTCTGCCATCAACCTTTTTATTGTTTTAACTTTTGGTAATTTGGACTTGTTTTTATTTGTATTGCTGTATTCTTTTTGTATGTTGCCGCCCTGAGTCCTTTTAGGCCATCAATCTAAAATAATAATAATAATAACATATTAAACTGCCCTTTAAGTAGCTTTATTGCTTCCTTCATCTTTCTACCATTTGGGGTCGATATAAGTTCCTTTTCTTTTGTCCCTATCTCCACCTCTAACTCCTTTCTTTTTTGTTCTTTTCTGCATCTATATTTATTATTTAAATATATTAAAACTCCTCTCATATAAGCTTTACTATCGTCCCACACTATTTCCATTGGAGAGCCTTTATGCATGTTCATAACAAAAAATTCCTTCATTTGTTTTTTACATTCTTTTACATTTTCTTCATATCGAACAAGTTTTCATTTAATCTCCAAGATCTCCTCCCGCTTTCTCCTGGACCAACTCCATCCACACCGGACTATGATCCGATAAGGTTCTTGGAAAGATCTTGATCTTCTTTACCCTGGAAATAAAATCATTGGTAATTAGTATAAAATCAATCCTAGAAAAGGATTTATGTCTATCGGAAAAAAAAGTAAAATCCTTTTCTTCAGCGTTTCGTTCTCTCCAAATATCTCTCAGCTCCAAGTCATCTTTCATCTCAAAAAGGATTTGGGTAATTTAACACGCTTTGGGTACCTTGATTAGGGCCTTTTTATCCTTTTGTGGTTCCAAAACTCCATTCCAATCTCCCATTAGGATGTAAGATTTATAGTCCCATTGAATAATTTTATTATGCAGAGATTTATAAAAAAATTTCTTGTTGCTGATTTGGTGCATATACTCCAATTAGTAACATCTTTTCCCCCTCTATTAAAAGTTCAGTTATGATATATCTTCCTTGTATGTCAGCTTCAATCAATTTAGCAATTAAATCCTTCTTTAAATATATCACTACCCCATTTTTCTTCTCTGGAGCAGATGCAATAAAGTGTTTTCCCAATCTGGAATTTATCATATATTTCTGGTCTTTAGCTCTAATATGTGTCTCTTGTAAACAAATAACGTCATTTTTATGTTGCTTCAGGTAATGAAATATTTTCCTTCTCTTTGTGGTGAGTTCAGACCATTGACATTCCAAGTTAAAAACTTAATTCCCATGTTTGGTAACTTGAAGCTTTTGAAGCATCTCTTGGAAATCCAGATCGGACTGCCTCTTTGGCCTTGCTCATCCCACTGCTTCAGACACCCCAGCCTCTTGAACTTTGTGCTGTCGCTCTTGCGGCTCTTCCTGTTTACGTCTGGTTGTAGCTCTGGTCACTCTTTGTTCCCTCACTTCCGCTGTTGTTACCGATGGCTGCTCGAAATCCAATAGTTGCTGTATTTCTTTTTCTGCCGGCGGTGTCACTCCAATGGCTATTTGCTTCTGACTTGCTCCCTCCCCATTTCTTTTTTTAACTTCTGGGGATGGTGGAGTTCCTGCTTTCAACACATTAATGTAAAAATCTCTCGCCTTCATAAACTGTCAAACGGTATCTCGTACCCAAATAGTTCACCACCAAACCAACCGGTATTTCCCACCTAAATGGAATCTGACATTTTTTTAGCTCCTCTGTCAAAAAAGCAAACTCCCGCGGACTTCCGGTTAGCTGTCAGAGAGAAGGGACGTGCGGGCAGAGGACTCTGCAGAGCACGATCCTTCACTTACCGCTCACGGGGGCTATATAGAGCCCAAAGGGGGCTTGGAGAGCTCCTGAAGGAGAGGGGTCCCTGGAAAGAAACCCCAGGCGGCGGTCTGCGGCGGAATCGGGGTAACCAGAGCGAACAAACGAACGGGCGGAAGATCGGGAGGCTAGCAATGGCCACCCTTAAATGCTGACAGCCGACCACACTAGCGATGACCAAGCAGAATCTAAGGTACGGCTTTGCGAGATTAAGCAATATCCAGTAAGCAAAAACAAACAAAGATAATTTAGATGCCAATAGACAATCTTGAAAATATTTGAAGAAACGATTAATAGCTCTAATCTAAAAAGCTGACCAAACGGCGAGATTCATGACGAGTGGAAGAAGAGAATAGAAACGGAAATTTAAACTGTTAGAAGGAGAACAAGAACAATATATACAAAACTGAACAGGTACATATTACTAAAATCCATATGCAACTTCGGGTCGGACTTTAACTTAGACCTCAATTTGAACCGAAACACGACATAAAGATTTCAATTTAAAGATAGCAGCAGAGTTGATTGAAAACGGATGCTGTGGATTCTTTACAAATTAATCAACTTGTCAACCGTGGAAGATTGAGACCGAAAAGAGACAACTGAACAAAACACAAAAATACTCGGATTTGGATTTTACAGATCTTACCGAATTTTTTGACCTAATTAAGAAAGACAGTTGAGCTATATAGATCTTTCCAAAAAAAAAAGAAAACTTTTCGAAGATCGCAACTAACAAGAGAAGGAAGCAGCAGAAGGGAAAAGAAACTTCCTGAGTCACGCTGCAACAAGAAGGAGCGAAATTGAAAGTGATACTTTAGATACATTAGACTTTCAATTTACTTTCCCTTTCTAAACTTTAAACTTGTAACTTTTAGATAGATACTTTCTCTGATTCTGTTTCTTCTCTTCCCTTTCCCCTTTCTCCTTTTTATACTTGACAATTTTTCTTTAATTATACTCTTACCTCTTGTCTTTCTTTTTTTCTTTTCAACCACTATTATATATTCAGAAACAACTGTTAATATTTTGCTAATATTTTTCTAATATTTTAATATTTAAATAACTACTTACCTAAAACTATTGAATTATATAATTATATAATTGATAAGCGTTTCACTAGAACTGTTGATTTAGGAACGAATTATTTTTACGTTTTAAATATTAGAAGAGATAGTAGATAAGTATTGAATAAGTATATCTATGTTATATGTATTAAGATAATTTTGTCTACACCAAAACAAAAGAGGGAGGAGATTGGGATATAAACTTGACTTGGGTGGAAAGAAATAAGGGGAAAAAGTGAATTTTAACTGATATTGTGAGAAAACTCCAAGTTAAATTTGAAAAATGACGAGTACTACCAATATCTCTAAGATTGGCACAGTTAGGAAAGCTCCTACCCAATTACCAACCACTATGACAGTGCAGAGTCCCTCTGCACAAAAGACAATTGAGGAAACGCTCCCTAAAGAACGTGCAAATTCCTCTAAGGACCTACAAAGTTTATTGCTAAACATGCAAGAAATGATGGTCAAAAATCACGAGGAGATGAAAGAGGAAATTGGGTCGGTTAAAATAGATTTGAAAGACAAAATACAAAAGATAGACGAAAAATTTGAAATATTTCAGCAGGAGATGAGGAAAAATCATGAAAAAATATTAGAAATTGAAACAAAGGTGACCAAAGAGGAAAAGAGAGTAGATGAGTTGACAGAAAAGTTAGTAAGAGAGAATAAAGAATTAGAAACTGCAATCATCCATCTCGAGTCAGAAAAAGCTGCATATTACCTAAGATTTCAAAATGTAAAGGAAGAAAGGGAAGAAAATTTATGGGAGGTTATGACAGATATATTAGCTGGCACACTAGAGATGGAAAAAGAAGATCTAATGAAGGAAATTGACGAACTGTACAGAGTCCAAACCAACTACGCTAGGAGATTTAACTTACCAAGAGAGATACATGTTAAATTTGTCAAGAAATCTCTCAGAGATGAAATTCTACATAGATCCAGAGATAATATTTTACAATATGCTGATAAAACAATAATAATACTCAAACAAACCCCCCAAAAAATAAGAGATCTGAGAAGACCCTATCAATTTTTAACGACCAGACTGATAAAACAAAATGTTAATTTTAGATGGTTAGTCCCAGAAGGTATAATGGTTACCTGGCACAATAAGAAATATAAAATTGAAACTATGGAGAAGGCAGAGATGTTTTTTGATCAACACTTAAACAGGGAGGGAGTAGATGAAGATAGGGAAGAAGTTAGGAGAGCGGAAAGGAAAAGATTAGAGACATATAAAAAGGTAAATATAACTGACAGTAAAGATGACAGCAATGGGAAATCAGAAGTTCCAGAAGAACCCATGGACATTAGAATTACAAGAAGCGCTAAATATAGGATTCAATAAAAATGCAAATCTATCCGATCTTATATCTTGGAATATAAATGGATTAAACTCACCGGTAAAAAGGAAAAAGGTTTTTAAGCACCTACAAATTCAAAAAGCAGACATTATAGCACTACAAGAAGTCCATATCACTCAAAAACAGAAACATCTATTAGAGAATAAAAAATTAGGCAATATGTTTGCGGCTTTAGACCAAAAGAAAAAAAGAGGAGTAGTACTTTATATAAAAGATAGGATTCCTGCTTCATTAATATACTCAGACAAAGATGGTAGGATACTTATGGTAGAAGTTGAACTGGGACAAATTAAATGTTTATTAGCGGTAATTTATGCACCAAATGGTCCCAAGAATTCTTTTTCAAAAATTATATGATAAACTTAAAGAATTGCAATATCAACAGTTATTTATCATAGGAGACTTTAATGCAGTCGTAAATAAATTATTAGACTATAAAGGAAATAACACTAATCTAGAAAAGAAAAAAAAACTACCAAAAATATTTTTTGATCTCATGAAAGAATTTAATATTAGTGATGTCTGGAGAGAGGAACACGAAGAAAAACAGTTTACTTATTACTCTAACCGCCACATGTCCTGGTCAAGACTTGACATGATCTGGGCGACTAAAAAATTAAACTCAGGAATTTTAGATATAACAATGGAACCAACTACACTAGCAGACCATAATATGATCAGGCTTAGATGGGAAGGACAACAACCACAATCAAATAATTGGATGCTCCAGAAGTCGATTTTAAAAGATGAAATTTTTAATAAAATATTGACAAAAGAATTAGAATTTTTCTTTCAAGAAAATAACCCCCAAGACACCTCTCTTCAAAACAATTGGGATACTGCCAAAGCAGTGATGAGAGGAGTGTCTATTAAATACATGGCCAGAAAAAATAGAGAAAAAAGACAAAATAAAATAAAATTACAGCAGGAATATAATGAATGGCATGAAAGACTGCAAGCTACCCCACAAGATGAACAAGTCAAACTTCAATTGGATAGGATTAAACATAAAATAAATCTAACTGAGAAGGAAGAACTAGCTCAGAAACTAAAGAGGACAAAGCAATACCAATTTGAAAATGCAAATAAACCAGGACGTTGGTTAGCCTCTAAACTTAAAAAACAGAATGAAAAAAGATGGATCACTAAATTAAGAAACGAACAAGGGGATATATGTTATAAAGAGGAGGATAAAAGGCAGATTATTCAAAAATATTACAAGGATCTATACACAGAGACAAGTCATGTTACAGAAGACCAAATTTTAAAATACTTAAAAATGCAGATTTCACACAAATCTCAGAAGAAGATGAAAAAGCGCTAAACCACTTTATAACCCTTCAAGAAGTCTATGAGGCTATCAACAAACAAAAAATAGATAAAGTCCCAGGCCCAGATGGCTTACCAGCAGAGATTTATAAAGCACAACAAGAAATTTTAGGAAAGGAAATGGTAAAAATTTTAATGAAGTTCTAGATAAAGCGAATTGTCCTCAATCATGGCAAGAAGCTAAAATATCCATTATTCCCAAATCAGGCTCCGATCTAACAGAACCAGGGAACTACCGGCCAATTTCTCTCCTTAATGTAGATTATAAAATTTTATGACGATCTTGGCAGAGAGATTAAAAAAATACTTAATAAACTTATATCCCCTGACCAAAATGGCTTTCTCCCTCAGAGACATCTAAGAAATAACATCAGAGTAACACTAGACATATTAGAGTACTATGAAGATCGGAGTGCAGAACAAGCTGCATTGCTATTTTTAGATGCCCAAAAGGCATTTGATAATGTGAAATGGGACTTTATTCTACAGCAAAGTAAATATTTGAAGTTAGGACCTAAATTCTTTAATGTAATTAAGGCTATTTATCAAAAACAATATGCTACAATTTTAATTAACGGGGGACTTACAGAAAAATTTCAAATACAAAAAGGAACGAGACAAGGTTGTCCATTGTCACCACTGTTGTTCATTATGACATTAGAGGCTTTAATTAGGACAATTAAAAAAGATAATGATGTAAAAGGACTAAAAGTAAAAAGGGAAGAATTTAAATTACAGGCATTCGCAGATGACCTTCTTTTTATTTTAGAAGAACCTCAATCTTCAGGACCTAAACTTTTACAAAAATTGGATGAATTTGGTTTAGTAGCAGGATTAAATAAAATAAAAAGAAACAAAATGATTACTAAAAACATGACAAATAAACAGAAAGAATTACTGACCTTAACAATGGGCATTGAAATTGTTGAAAAAATTAGATATTTAGGAATTATTATATCCCCCAGATATAGCACACTGAAGAAAGACAACTATGACCCACTTATTAAACAAATAAGGGAAGATCTAATAAGATGGAACAATTAAAATTATCCTTTATGGGCAGGATAGCCACGATTAAAATGAATATTTTACCAAAAATTCTATTTCTCTTTCAAAACGCTCCCATAAAATTAAAAAAATCCTTCTTTGATGAATTAAATAGATTAATATCAAATTTTATTTGGCAAAAAAAGACCAAGGATAAAACTAAAAGTACTACAAAGATGCAACTGAAAGAGGGGATTTGGCCTACCAGATTGGGAGCTGTATTATAGTGCTGCAATTATGACTTGGATAAAAGACTGGATAAACCACACAAATACAAGGATATTAACATTAGAAGGTTATAACCTCCAGACAGGATGGCACTTTTTTCTTAGACAAGATAGCTTAAAGGGACACAGCTACGTTTTGAAACCAACAAAGTAAGACA
>SOZL01001215.1:58157-95061 GCA_009733165.1 Naja naja
ACAGTCATCCTCAAAGTGAGCAAAGATTTTACTCTTCCTATCTGCCCTTTGACTTGTAAACCAGTTGTTTATAACAATAGTTTCTGTGTGGGGCATCTGATTTCATTTGGGCTTTATTGGCAAAATTCTTTCAGTGTTGTTGTGCACAACTTCCATTTCCTTCAGGGTTTTAATTTTGGATCTCAAGAGTTCATACCGGATGTATCCTTTGGTTTGGTTACTTCCCATTGGTTTTCCAAAGTTCGCAGTGACAATTATGAATGGAAGAGACAAAGAACACCCTTGACCATCCTCATTTTCCAGGCCATTCTTGATCCTTCTAACAAGATTTGTATACCAGTTGAGATGGAGAAGTCTTACCAAAGAGCTTTCTATGTCCTGTAGTAACATTGTCCATTTTCTCTTCCATCCCAGCTTCATTCTTTCCTTCGAACCGCTCAGTTTTATAATAATTCCATCGATGGGGTCTATTTGGATGAGAATGGAGAGCTGGTAGCTGACCTGGACATTTTGAACACAGTGGTTTTCTCCAATCTCTGTTAACAAAGTGACATTGGGAGGCTAGAAAGAGTGGGATCCCTGGATTTCAAGTTCATGATGAACCAGAATGCTATTGCAAAGATGGAGATGTGGAACAAGGTGAGGAAAAAGACTTTATTCTGCTCTTTATGAAGGTCTTTCCAAGACAATTATAGAATTGGAGCAGGGGTGGACTTGGGATGTCATCTCAGTTCTCCCAGAGAAACATCTTCCCATTAGATGTTCAGGTGTCTATGAGAAAATATCCTTACCTATTCCAATTAACTGTTTATCAAACTTCTACAAGGAAGCTAAATTTATAGCATGGGACAAGTGATTGATTTTGTCAAAGCAGAAATCCATTCCACTTTCTTTTCAGTAGGTACATTGAGAAACTATATATATAAAAGCAAAATACCACTCACAGGTCATCACAAAATCTCCAGAATCGTAAAGCTTACAAACTTGAAATTGGGCACATATGTTCCTCTTGGCTTCTAGGTGCTCACTAAGAAATTTTTTTTCAAAATAACCATCAGGGCATTAGTATTTCGTATATTATTATTAACACACTCTGATGCTAAGGAGTTCTATTCCCCCTCCCTACCTGAAAATAAATCTCACAGCAAATACTGATTCAGTTTCCAAACAGTGCTCAACCGTCTCACACACTGACAGGACGCTAGCCAGATGAATACTGATGGATGCTGGTAGGCAGAGGCAGAATTCCCCCTTATTTTTCTCCTCAAAAACTAAGCCCGACCACATAGTTTTGTAGTGAAGCATGGGTATTGAGCTACTTTAAAATAAAATTCTACTAGGAGAAACATTAGAAGAGAAGGTAAATAGAGAAACGGCAAGCAGTTGAGTCTGAGGAGCTTTTAGTTTCTTCTAGACTTCAAATTTAGCAAATTTATCTATTTTAGGAAATAAAATAATTCATGCTGTGAACATTATTTTCCCCCTCTTTCTGGCCAGCCCCAGCCTCCTTCCAGGTGTGTGGAAAGCTGTTCTCCTGGATTCATGAAGGTGGCTCAGGAAGGGAAGTCCATCTGCTGCTACAATTGTCGACCTTGTGCAGAAAGAACCTTCTCCTCCAAGGAAGGTGGGTGACAGACTTTGGGGAGGTTCAGAGATCCTGAGATTCTCTATGAACATGCATTTTGAAAGGGTTGGCCAGAGTGGGTCCCACCTCTTGAGTACTCATCAACATATACATGAATGTCATAGGGAATTATAAGAAATAATCTTGGAGGTTAATCTGGTATATAGGTCAAGAGAACAGGGATAGAGATCATGATACACGCTGAGTTTGGGTTAAGTGTTTTGAGAGAGATGACATCTCTTGCTCTTAATTTATTACCACACATCTTCCATGTTTCCAATTTCTCTTAACTTCATTGCTCTGAATAGTGAGAGTTTCCGATTCCAGAATATAATGATGGAACTTTGATTGGATTTTTGTAGGAGGATTGAACAGATTCTTGCAAGTGTCCATGTCTCATGGCTATTTTGGGCAGCCACAGTTTCACGTTGTAGCTACTTGCCTTTAATCAAAGAATGTATTTCTTTGCTAAAGGAGTTGTCAGGATTCCAGTAGCAAGCAACACTCTGAGGCAGGTAGATTCCTCAAAGAATAGCTTTATTGGATATATCATATTGGTACAGTTCTGGTGAAAACTGATTCTGAAGGTTCCCACAGTTTCCACCTAATTAAAAGTAAAAGGTTTCCCTCAAACCCCAAACAATTAGTCACATGGTCCAATCAAGGCGTTGTCTGGTTACCTGGTGATATCACTCCTCCTTCCTCTGGCCAGGTGGTAGAATGTCCTTGGTTCCCAAAAGAAAGCATTTTATTTTGGCTACAAAACCCCAGCTATCTCTAATCTCCTCACCCTATCCCTCAGCTCCAGTGGCTTCGGTCAGGTCAGCTTCAGGGTTGACAGGAGTCTCACAGTGTGTCTTTGATCTGCTCCTCATCTACTTGCTGGGAGGAGGAGTTGCTAGCCTTACGTCATAATCCTTTGACTCAGATGAGCCTAGCCTAGACCATTTCAGACAGGTGGCTGAAGATCTGTTCCCTTGCAAAGGACATGCTAAAATTGCACCAAGAGTAAGCAAGAGGAAGCTGCATCCATGTCCCAAATCCATGGATGCGACCGCTAAACAATGATGAAACAATAATTCAGACAAGTGGCTGTCCAGTCTCTTAAAAACTTCCAGTGATGAAGTACCCACAACTTCTGAAGGCAAGATGTTCCATTGGTTAATTACCCTCAGTGTTAGGAAGTTTCTAGAAATTTCCCCTTAATTCCAAGAGCATCAGCGCAGTCCATATTGCTTAGCAATCACTTCACTTCATGGCCAAGTTACCAATACCACTTGTGGTCATTAAACAAGGGCTACCTGTATTAAGATCAGAGGTGGTATTCAGCAGGTTCTGACCAGTTCTGGAGAACCAAGAGTGGAAATTTTGAGTAGTTTGGAGAACTGGCAAATACCACCTCTGACTGGAGATTTTACAGTATCCTTCCCCACCAAGCCCACCAAGCCACACCCACAGAACTGTAGTACAAATAATTGAATCCCACCAGTACTTTGACTGCTCCATATGTTCAGGTGGTACCTTTTTGGGTCTGCTTCAGGTGTCCCCTAGGTTTATACTTCCTGAGTCTGACATCGCAGGGGTTCTGCTGGAGGCTTCTCTTAAAATAATTTTCCTACTCATGGACCATGGAGAGGAGAGGAGGCCAGGGGAGAGTAGAGGAATAATGAGTTGGGGTTGAGCTGAACTTCCTTCTTGATCTTATTGGAAGATGTTCCTCTTTCTGATAATAAAAAAATGAGGAATGCATTTTGATGTCCTCACTCCATATCCAACTCATCTTCAAGGGCGACTCCACCTGACGTTTCTTTCTCCACGACACAAGTAGTGTTTATCATTTTCAGCTAACGTAAGCAACATTAAGCGATCCTTCACATGTACTTAATTCCATCTGTTTATTTTATTTATTTATTTTATTTAGTCAAGCATGTATGAGAAAACAAGTATAAGTGTGAACATAATGTGTAAACATAACATATAAGCAGGTATAAGTATATACATAAAGAATGAGTACGAATAAATGGATAAATGGGAACAACAGGACAGGGACGGTAGGCACGCTGGTGCGCTTATGCATGCCCCCTTGCAGATCTCTGAGGAATGCAGTAAGGTCCACAGTAGACAGTTTAAGGTTAAAGTTTTGAGGATGTAACAACAGAGTCAGGTAGCGAGTTGCTGAACTCCTATTTTCTGCAATCAAGTTTGGTGCGGTTTGCTTTGAGTTTGTATCTATTGTTTGCCCATGTGTTATTGTGGTTGACAGGTAGGACGTTGTAGCAGACAATTTTGTCTACTAAACTTAGATCAGACCGCAGGAGGTGTGCTTCTAGGTTGTTCAGGTCCAAAATTTCAAGCCTGGTAGCATACCTCTGGACTCCCTCAATTGTATTAATGTCCGTTATACGGTGTGGATTCTAGGCCAATGAGCTGTATTGGAGAATTGGCCTGGTGAAGAAGTTTGTATGCCCTGGTTTGCAGTACAGTGTTACCGGAGAAGAAGCTTCACAAAATTAAGTTAACAACTCTTCATGCTTTTTTGGCAATGCTGTTACAGTGAGCTCTGGGGCTTAGATCTTTTGAAATGAGTACTCCTAGGTCCTTGACAGAATGGGAGTCATCTACAAGGTCATATCCACCCAGGTTGTGTTTAGTGTTCTGATTTTTGTTGTCAATGTGTAAGACAGAGCATTTCTTGGTTGAGATTTGAAGTTGCCAATGGTTCGAACATCCTGAAACATAATCAAGGTCGCTGTGTAGGGTAGCAGTCTAGTCAGTGGTGTTAAATAGTTTTACGTCATCAGCGAAGAGAATGCAGTTGCTTCTAATATGATCGCAAAGGTCATTTATGTAAAATAGAAAGAGAGTGAGTCCTAGAAAGCTGCCTTGGGGGACACCGCTGTTAATTGGTGCAGGGTTTGATAGGGCAATAAGTAAAAAATTACAAATCCACCCCCTGCACCCATCATTGCATCGCATGCCCCAAACACCATCAGCCCCAACTTGAGATGTCCTGTCAACCAGGTGCAGAAATGACATGACCTTGACTTAGAAGAAGAATGCTATTATGTCTAACCACATACACTCCAAGAAATTCCCCCCTCCCATTTTCCCAGGCTCAAGAATGTGGCAGTGTGGAAGCATCTGGTGCTAATATGGCTTCCAAAGCTGACAGGTTTTCGTTCGGGTAGTGCCTTTTCAACGTGATCTTCTGTAAAATCAAAGCGTAGCAGATCGTTGTAATTAGTTACGGTACGATTAGGAAATGTGGGTCATGAGTCATTGCTGTTGATGAAGACTGAACTGAAGAACTTGCTGGAAACATTGGCCTTAATGGCTTCATCACTATAGACTTTCCTGCTAGGCCCTTTTTAGGAGTGGCATGGTTTTCGAGACTTTAAGATTGCTATTTACGAAATTATAGAAGGTGCAGGTGGATTTTGTGTGTAACAGTTTTTCCTCTTTTTTGCAGTAGTAATTTGGTGCATTCTGCCTTTATCTGATGGCATAGTGTTTGTAGAGGCTTTTAAAGTTTGCTACATAGCAGTTTTGTTTTTTTTGCCAAACAGATGTATTTTTTATTGATTGGCGCTTCCTTATTGTTATGGGTAATTTGGTTTTTTCTGGCTTTGGGGGTTACTATTGGTACATGTAGTTGAATGACTCTTTTGAATTTGAGCAAAACATTTTTATAATGGTCTTCAGCAGTATTACAGCCAGTGAACAGAATATGCCAAACAAGAGATGAGAGGTCGGCAGCTATGAGATCATAGTTGGCTTTTTTAAAGTTATAATTTGGAATCCCGTCATTCTTTGTAGGGACGTACATTGAGACAAAAGTCAATCATATGTTAGAAAAAGGTCCTTTTATTTGTAGTCCATAAATTGTGTTTAAACCGTTGCAGAAGATGAGATGATCCAGTCCCAGAGTAGTAACAGTATTGTACAGGGTTGCATGTATGGGTTCAGTTGTACATTTGTTTAGGTCCAATGAATTAGAGGTAGGTTGAGGTCACCAATAAAGATAATAGGATGTGAGCAGGAGGCTGCCCACATTAGTAGTGCAGTTAGCTGGTTTGCATGATTGAGGTTGTAATCAGGGGCTCTGTAACATGGCAAGAAGCCAAGTCTGGTATTTATGGACAAATCGCAGATGATGGTCTCAGGAAGATCAAGCTCCTGTGTAACTTGAATCTTTTTCAGATCTAGGGACTTTTTATAGAGAATGGCAACACCACTTCCTCTACGGCTTTCACGGTCAGATCGGAAAACATGATAATCATGATGTCAGCGTTCCAGAAAACATCCACTCCAGCAAATAACTCTGAGACAGGCATCTTCTCAAAAGTTCTGGTTTATTTGGATAGTAAACTGGCACATCTGGGGGATCCCGAATCGGAAAGTTCCGGGCTTCCTTGCAATAAGTAAAAACTAGGTCATGTTATTTTGTGCATAAGTGAGGGGGGAAGTCTCAAGTTGGGACAGATGGTGATTGGGACATGTCATGTGATGATGGGTGTAGGGGATGGATCTGTAGTTTCTACTTTTGAGAAGATGCCTGTCTCGGGGTTATTGGTTGGAGTGGAGGTTTGCTGGAGTGCTGACAGGTTTTTGTGAGTGAGTTTATTGTGTAGATGAATTTGTGCTTGCTGGTGTCACTCTTCCAGGTGATTCTGCAGAAGCATGGGGCCACCCGAACAATGCATTTGTGACTGAACAACATATTAAAGGAAGACCCTCCTCTTGCTCTTTTTCAGATGCAGACAAATGTACCAAATGTCCAGATGATCAACATCCAAACATCAAACGAGTTCACTGTATCCCCAAGATTAAAAGTTATCTTTCTTGTAAGGAAAATCTGGGGATCATCCTGACTTCCATTGCCTTGTTCCTCTCTTTAACCACAGGCCTTGTCTTGTGCATCTTCATTAAATTTATAGAAACACCAATTGTGAAAGCCAACAACCAGGACCTCTCCTACATCCTCCTGGTCTCCCTCCTGCTTTCCATCTTGACTTCCTTCCTGTTCATTGGCCAGCCAAGGAGAGTGACCTGCCTCCTCCGACAAACAGCCTTCAGCATTGTCTACTCAATTGCCATTTCTTCAATCTTGGCCAAAACAATCACAGTGGTGTTAGCCTTCTTGGCCACAAAACCAGGCAATAAAGTGCAGAGATGGTTGGGGAAGAGCTTGGCCAACTCCATTGTCCTTTCTTGTTCTGGTGTCCAAGTTGTCATCTGCAGCATCTGGTTGGGAACTTTCCCCCCATTCCCTGATTCTGACATGCACACCCAACTTAGAGAGATCATCCTACAATGCAATGAAGGTTCTTTCACCATGTTTTATGTTGCCCTTGGGTACATGGGCTTCCTGTCTGCTGTCTGCTTCACAGTGGCTTTCCTGGCCAGGAATCTCCCTGGGACCTTCAACGAAGCCAAGCTGATCTCCTTCAGCATGCTGGTCTTCTGCAGTGTCTGGGTGTCCTTTGTGCCTGCCTACTTGAGCACCAAGGGGAAGTACATGGTGGCTGTTCAGATCTTCTCCATCTTGGCCTCCAGTGTTGGACTGCTGGTCTGCATCTTCAGCCCCAAGTGCTACATTATTATTTTTAGGCCCGATCTGAATACCAAAGAACATTTGATGTCAAAATAAAATAGAAAAAATGACTTTTTCAATTTTATTATTTTTCAAAAATGACATTTACTAGACTTGATTAACAGCTTTTGGTCATTTAACATTTGTTTGTTTGTTTGTTTATTAAACCTAAATGCAACAACATTAAAACTCATACAAACGTATATGGGTGTCTCTCCTTATCTTCAAAGAGATCCTCTTTCATATGGAAACAGTTCCAATGAAACAGAAGATAAACATGATAGAAGAGCCCAAGGACGATTTCTCAGTTGGACTCTAAATTGTGGAAATTTGTGGGAATGGGAGTCCAATCTGAGCAAATATTAAAGCATCTGATTTTATAACCATAACAGGAAATCCACTGACTTAAAGAATATCTGTGAGAGCAATAGGCCAAGCCTTACACCTGTCTAATTATATCAGACAACATTGGATTCTATGGGTTAGTAAGTGGAAAGATGGATTGAAAACAGTGACTTGAGATGAGATGTCTCTTTCACAAATAGCAAAAAGAATAAGAGGAAAAATGGAAATTCTGTCTGCCTGTCTGTCTCTCTCTCTCTCACACGCACACACATGTTTGTGTGGATTGTGTGTGTATGTAAAGTTTTCAAGAGCTCCATTGCACTGATGAGCTCATGATGTACTGAAAGTTTCATGATAAAGATATTTCTTTTTTTTATTGAAAAGTTTTACAAAAAAGACATTTTTTAAACAATAGCCCCCCCCTCCTCCCTCCCTCGCCCTTCCCCCCCGGACTTCCCAGAGTAAAATACAGGGTGTTATATCTGGCAAACTTATTCAAACATACACTAACAAACTATAAACACTTATACCCCCTTCAGCACTTTAACTCCCTTGATACAGACTAAAATAATAATAATAACATATCTCTTGACATATCTTCTTAACTTCTGATCTTCATTCAAAGGCTATTTGAAACTTTTTAGTCCCATATCTATTTTGGATATAATCAATCCATTTTCTCCAGTCCCGAATGTATCTTTCTTGTGAATGTTCTTTCAAGTAAGCTGATATCTTTGCCATTTCTGCTAAATTCCATACTTTTAATATCCATTCTTCTATAGTAGGTACATCTTCTTTCTTCCAATGTTGCACCACTAACAATCTTGCTGCTGTTATTAAGTGTAACATTAATTTAGTTTCCAAAACAGTGCAATCTGTAATAATACCCAACAAAACAGCTGCGGCTTAAAACTTATCTTTTCTTAAAAATCTCTGGGTAGTCCACCATATTTTTATCCAAAAGCCTTAAATTTTTGCATGTCCACCACATATGGAAATATGTTGCATCATCACTACCGCATCTCCAGCATTTGGGTTTTGATTTGGGTACATACATGCTAATTTTTAGGATCTAAATGCCATCTATAAACCATTTTATAAAAATTCTCTCTTAAATTTTGTGCTTGAGTAAATTTCACATTTCTCACCCAAATTTTTTCCCACATATCCATTGTTATTGGCTCCTGAATATTCTGTGCCCATTTTATCATACAGTCTTTAACTAATTCCGTTTCCGAGTCAATTTCAATCAATGCATTGTATAACCTTTTATTATTATTTTATTATAATAAAATAATAAAAAAATAAAAATAAAATAATAATAATAAAATAATAAATAACCTTTTAATATGTGCTTGACCTTGATCCTTAATTTGCTTTACTAAATTTTCATCGGTTCTCATAATACCAATTTTCTGATCTTCTTTCCACCTCGCTTGTAACTGTCCATACTGGAACCATGTCTGAACTATCTGTTCCTCTTTTAATAAATTAATAGATTTTAGTCGCAGTATACCCCCTTCCATTACTAAAAGTTCTTTATAAGTAATTACATCTTGCTTCTGTTCCACATTTATGTTTTCTATCGCATGTCTGGGTATTGCCCATATTGGTATTTTATAATTTAATTTATATTGATATTTTTCCAGACACGCAACAGAGCATTCCTTAGTATATGAGTCTTAAAAGCATTGTCCACCTTTTTATCATACAATAAATATGCATGCCATCCATATAATAAATCATATCCTCTATATTCAATATTCTTTCTTCTGTCATGTTAAACCAATCACTGATCGTTGATAACACAGCTGCGTCATAGTATAATCTCAAATTGGGCATTTTAAGGCCTCCTCTTTCCCGTACATCTTGCATTATCTTAAGCTTAACCCTTGGTCTTTTCCGCCCAAATAAACTTATTAATACCTTTCTGCCACTCATTCAAATTTGTGTCTTTCTTGAGTATTGGCATCATTTGGAACAAAAAAAGAAACTTTGGCAAAACATTCATTTTAACTGCTGCAATTCTTCCCAGCAAAGATAACTGTAGCTTTTTCCAACTTTCCATTTCTTTTTGAATTTTTTGCCATAGTGATTTGTAATTATTTTTATATGATTTCATATTTGAAGCTGTGATATGTATTCCTAAATATTTAACCTTCTTAGCTATTTCAAATCCGTTACTTTTTCTAAGATCTCCTTTTGCTTTATAGTCATATTTTTTGTTATTATTTTCGTTTTATGCTTATTTATCTTAAATCCAGACCCTTGTCCATACTGTGTGATTATCTCCATTAGTTCTATCACTGATTGATTTGGTTGACTTAATGTAATAACCAAGTCATCTGCAATGCTCTTAGTCTGTAATCATGATGTCTTATTTTAATCCCTTTTATTCTCTTCGATTCCCGTACTTTAATCAACAATATTTCCAATGTTAGAATAAACAATAATGGTGACAGGGGACATCCCTGTCGTGTTCCTTTTTCTATTTTGCACGCTTCTGTTAGACTACCATTAACAATAATCTGAGCTGTTTGCTTCTGATATATTGCTCTAATAGGTTGTAAAAAAATCCCAAATTCCATCTTTTCCATCACTTTAAACAAAACTGCCAATTCAGTTGATCAAATGCTTTCTCTGCATCCAAAAAATCAGCTGCAGGGACTTGGTTATTTCTTTCCAAATATTCCAGTAAGTTAACTACCTGTCTTGCATTGTTTTTCATTTGCCTTCCCATTATAAATCCTGACTGATCATTGTGATTATCTGTTGCATAACCTGCATTAATCTATTTGCTAATATCTTTGCAAATATCTTATAATCTGTATTCAACAAAGATATTGGCCTATAGTTCTTTGGTTGACTAAGGTCTAGATCTTCTTGATCTTTGGAATCAGTGTTCTGAAGGCTGTCCTCCATGATGGAGGCGTCTCTCCTCCTGTCTGAATTATTCTAAATACCTCCTTCAAAGGTTCTACCATTTCGAGCTGCAAAGTCTTATAATAGATAGCTGTCAAGCCATCTGTCCCTGGAGCCTTGCCAACTTTTAATTGCTTAATTGCTGAGATAATTTCCTCAGATGTTACTAATTGGTTCAGTCCTTCCCTTTGTTCCTGTGTCAGTAAAGGAGCATTCATCCCCTGTAAATATCTATCTATATCCGACCCCTGAATTGTATCACTGGCATATAATTTGGAATAAAATTCTGAGAAAGCCTTTTTAATAATACCTTGCTGATAGGCCTCTTTCCCTTTATATTCTATTTTCTCTATAGTACGCAATTTTTGTTTTTTTTTCCTTAGCAGGTAGTCTAGCCCTCTACCCACTTTATTAGCATTACAAAAGGTGTTGTGTTTGGCATAGTGTAGTTTAGTTGCCACCTGGTCTGCCATCAACCTTTTTTATTGTTTTAACTTTTGGTAATTTGGACTTGTTTTTATTTGTATTGCTGTATATCTTTTTGTATGTTAGCCGCCTGAGTCCTTTGGGAGTAGGCCATCAAATCTAAATAATAATAATAAACTATTAAACTGCCTTTAAGTAGCTTTATTGCTTCCTTCATCTTTCTACCATTTGGGGTCGATATAAGTTCCTTTTCTTTTGTCCCTATCTCCACCTCTAACTCCTTTCTTTTTGTTCTTTTCTGCATCTATATTTATTATTTAAATATATTAAAACTCCTCTCATATAAGCTTTACTATCGTCCCACACTATTTCCATTGGAGAACCTTTATGCATGTTCATAACAAAAATTCCTTCATTTGTTTTTACATTCTTTTACATTTTCTTCATATCGGAACAAGTTTTCATTTAATCTCCAAGATCTCCTCCCCGCTTTCTCCTGGACCAACTCCATCCACACGGACTATGATCCGATAAGGTTCTTGGAAAGATCTTGATCTTCTTTACCCTGGAAATAAAATCATTGGTAATTAGTATAAAATCAATCCTAGAAAAGGATTTATGTCTATCGGAAAAAAAAGTAAAATCCTTTTCTTCAGCGTTTCGTTCTCTCCAAATATCTCTCAGCTCCAAGTCATCTTTCATCTCAAAAAAGGATTTGGGTAATTTAACACGGCTTTGGGTACCTTGATTAGGGCCTTTTTTATCCTTTTGTGGTTCCAAAACTCCATTCCAATCTCCCATTAGGATGTAAGATTTATAGTCCCATTGAATAATTTTATTATGCAGAGATTTATAAAAAAATTTCTTGTTGCTGATTTGGTGCATATACTCCAATTAGTAACATCTTTTCCCCCTCTATTAAAAGTTCAGTTATGATATATCTTCCTTGTATGTCAGCTTCAATCAATTTAGCAATTAAATCCTTCTTTAAATATATCACTACCCCATTTTTCTTCTCTGGAGCAGATGCAATAAAGTGTTTTCCCAATCTGGAATTTATCATATATTTCTGGTCTTTAGCTCTAATATGTGTCTCTTGTAAACAAATAACGTCATTTTTATGTTGCTTCAGGTAATGAAATATTTTCCTTCTCTTTTGTGGTGAGTTCAGACCATTGACATTCCAAGTTAAAAACTTAATTCCCATGTTTGGTAACTTGAAGCTTTTGAAGCATCTCTTGGAAATCCAGATCGGACTGCCTCTTTGGCCTTGCTCATCCCACTGCTTCAGACACCCCAGCCTCTTGAACTTTGTGCTGTCGCTCTTGCGGCTCTTCCTGTTTACGTCTGGTTGTAGCTCTGGTCACTCTTTGTTCCCTCACTTCCGCTGTTGTTACCGATGGCTGCTCGAAATCCAATAGTTGCTGTATTTCTTTTTCTGCCGCGGTGTCACTCCAATGGCTATTTGCTTCTGACTTGCTCCTCCCCATTTCTTTTTTTAACTTCTGGGGATGGTGGAGTTCCTGCTTTCAACACATTAATGTAAAAATCTCTCGCCTTCATAAACTGTCAAACGGTATCTCGTACCCAAATAGTTCACCACCAAACCAACTGGTATTTCCCACCTAAATGGAATCTGACATTTTTTTAGCTCCTCTGTCAAAAAGCAAACTCCCGGACTTCGGTTAGCTGTCAGAGAGAAGGGACGTGTGGGCAGAGGACTCTGCAGCACGATCCTTCACTTACCGCTCACGGGGCTATATAGAGCCCAAAGGGGCTTGGAGAGCTCCTGAAGGAGAGGGGTCCCTGGAAAGAAACCCCAGGCGGCGGTCTGCGGCGGAATCAGGGTAACCAGAGTGAACAAACGAACGGGCGGAAGATCGGGAGGCTAGCAATGGCCACCCTTAAATGCTGACAGCCGACCACACTAGCGATGACCAAGCAGAATCTAAGGTACGGCTTTGCGAGATTAAGCAATATCCAGTAAGCAAAAACAAACAAAGATAATTTAGATGCCAATAGACAATCTTGAAAATATTTGAAGAAACGATTAATAGCTCTAATCTAAAAAGCTGACCAAACGGCGAGATTCATGACGAGCGGAAGAAGAGAATAGAAACGGAAATTTAAACTGTTAGAAGGAGAACAAGAACAATATATACAAAACTGAACAGGTACATATTACTAAAATCCATATGCAACTTCGGGTCGGACTTTAACTTAGACCTCAATTTGAACCGAAACAAGACATAAAGATTTCAATTTAAAGATAGCAGCAGAGTTGATTGAAAACGGATGCTGTGGATTCTTTACAAATTAATCAACTTGTCAACCGTGGAAGATTGAGACCGAAAAGAGACAACTGAACAAAACACAAAAATACTCGGATTTGGATTTTACAGATCTTACCGAATTTTTTTTGACCTAATTAAGAAAGACAGTTGAGCTATATAGATCTTTCCAAAAAAAAAAGAAAACTTTTCGAAGATCGCAACTAACAAGAGAGAAGGAAGCAGCAGAAGGGAAAAGAAACTTCCTGAGTCACGCTGCAACAAGAAGGAGCGAAATTGAAAGTGATACTTTAGATACATTAGACTTTCAATTTACTTTCCCTTTCTAAACTTTAAACTTGTAACTTTTAGATAGATACTTTCTCTGATTCTGTTTCTTCTCTTCCCTTTCCCCTTTCTCCTTTTTATACTTGACAATTTTTCTTTAATTATACTCTTACCTCTTGTCTTTCTTTTTTCTTTTCAACCACTATTATATATTCAGAAACAACTGTTAATATTTTGCTAATATTTTTCTAATATTTAATATTTAAATAACTACTTACCTAAAACTATTGAATTATATAATTATATAATTGATAAGCGTTTCACTAGAACTGTTGATTTAGGAACGAATTATTTTTTACGTTTTAAATATTAGAAGAGATAGTAGATAAGTATTGAATAAGTATATCTATGTTATATGTATTAAGATAATTTTGTCTACTCCAAAACAAAAAGAGGGAGGAGATTGGGATATAAACTTGACTTGGGTGGAAAGAAATAAGGGGAAAAAGTGAATTTTTAACTGATATTGTGAGAAAACTCCAAGTTAAATTTGAAAAATGACGAGTACTACCAATATCTCTAAGATTGGCACAGTTAGGAAAGCTCCTACCCAATTACCAACCACTATGACAGTGCAGAGTCCCTCTGCACAAAAGACAATTGAGGAAACGCTCCCTAAAGAACGTGCAAATTCCTCTAAGGACCTACAAAGTTTATTGCTAAACATGCAAGAAATGATGGTCAAAAATCACGAGGAGATGAAAGAGGAAATTGGGTCGGTTAAAATAGATTTGAAAGACAAAATACAAAAGATAGACGAAAAATTTGAAATATTTCAGCAGGAGATGAGGAAAATCAGGAAAAAATATTAGAAATTGAAACAAAGGTGACCAAAGAGGAAAAGAGAGTAGATGAGTTGACAGAAAAGTTAGTAAGAGAGAATAAAGAATTAGAAACTGCAATCATCCATCTCGAGTCAGAAAAAGCTGCATATTACCTAAGATTTCAAAATGTAAAGGAAGAAAGGGAAGAAAATTTATGGGAGGTTATGACAGATATATTAGCTGGCACACTAGAGATGGAAAAAGAAGATCTAATGAAGGAAATTGACGAACTGTACAGAGTCCAAACCAACTACGCTAGGAGATTTAACTTACCAAGAGAGATACATGTTAAATTTGTCAAGAAATCTCTCAGAGATGAAATTCTACATAGATCCAGAGATAATATTTTACAATATGCCGATAAAACAATAATAATACTCAAACAAACCCCCAAAAATAAGAGATCTGAGAAGACCCTATCAATTTTTAACGACCAGACTGATAAAACAAAATGTTAATTTTAGATGGTTAGTCCCAGAAGGTATAATGGTTACCTGGCACGATAAGAAATATAAAATTGAGACTATAGAGAAGGCAGAGATGTTTTTGATCAACACTTAAACAGGGAGGGAGTAGATGAAGATAGGGAAGAAGTTAGGAGAGCGAAAGGAAAAGATTAGAGACATATAAAAAGGTAAATATAACTGACAGTAAAGATGACAGCAATGGGAAATCAGAAGTTCCAGAAGAACCCACGGACATTAGAATTACAAGAAGCGCTAAATATAGGATTCAATAAAAATGCAAATCTATCCGATCTTATATCTTGGAATATAAATGGATTAAACTCACCGGTAAAAGGAAAAAGGTTTTTAAGCACCTACAAATTCAAAAAGCAGACATTATAGCACTACAAGAAGTCCATATCACTCAAAAACAGAAACATCTATTAGAGAATAAAAAATTAGGCAATATGTTTGCGGCTTTAGACCAAAAGAAAAAAGAGGAGTAGTACTTTATATAAAAGATAGGATCCCTGCTTCATTAATATACTCAGACAAAGATGGTAGGATACTTATGGTAGAAGTTGAACTGGGACAAATTAAATGTTTATTAGCGGTAATTTATGCACCAAATGGTCCCCAAGAATTCTTTTTCAAAAATTATATGATAAACTTAAAGAATTGCAATATCAACAGTTATTTATCATAGGAGACTTTAATGCAGTCGTAAATAAATTATTAGACTATAAAGGAAATAACACTAATCTAGAAAAGAAAAAAAACTACCAAAAATATTTTTGATCTCATGAAAGAATTTAATATTAGTGATGTCTGGAGAGAGAGAACACGAAGAAAAACAGTTTACTTATTACTCTAACCGCCACATGTCCTGGTCAAGACTTGACATGATCTGGGCGACTAAAAAATTAAACTCAGGAATTTAGATATAACAATGGAACCAACTACACTAGCAGACCATAATATGATCAGGCTTAGATGGGAAGGACAACAACCACAATCAAATAATTGGATGCTCCAGAGGTCGATTTTAAAAGATGAAATTTTTAATAAAATATTGACAAAAGAATTAGAATTTTTCTTTCAAGAAAATAACCCCAAGACACCTCTCTTCAAAACAATTGGGATACTGCCAAAGCAGTGATGAGAGGAGTGTCTATTAAATACATGGCCAGAAAAAATAGAGAAAAAAGACAAAAGAAAATAAAATTACAGCAGGAATATAATGAATGGCATGAAAGACTGCAAGCTACCCCACAAGATGAACAAGTCAAACTTCAATTGGATAAGATTAAACATAAAATAAATCTAACTGAGAAGGAAGAACTAGCTCAGAAACTAAAGAGGACAAAGCAATACCAATTTGAAAATGCAAATAAACCAGGACGTTGGTTAGCCTCTAAACTTAAAAACAGAATGAAAAAAGATGGATCACTAAATTAAGAAACGAACAAGGGGATATATGTTATAAAGAGGAGGATAAAAGGCAGATTATTCAAAAATATTACAAAGATCTATACACAGAGACAAGTCATGTTACAGAAGACCAAATTTTAAAATACTTAAAAATGCAGATTTCACACAAATCTCAGAAGAAGATGAAAAAGCGCTAAACCACTTTATAACCCTTCAAGAAGTCTATGAGGCTATCAACAAACAAAAATAGATAAAGTCCCAGGCCCAGATGGCTTACCAGCAGAGATTTATAAAGCACAACAAGAAATTTTAGGAAAGGAAATGGTAAAAAATTTTAATGAAGTTCTAGATAAAGCGAATTGTCCTCAATCATGGCAAGAAGCTAAAATATCCATTATTCCCAAATCAGGCTCCGATCTAACAGAACCAGGGAACTACCGGCCAATTTCTCTCCTTAATGTAGATTATAAAATTTTTATGACGATCTTGGCAGAGAGATTAAAAAAAATACTTAATAAACTTATATCCCCTGACCAAAATGGCTTTCTCCCTCAGAGACATCTAAGAAATAACATCAGAGTAACACTGGACATATTAGAGTATTATGAAGATCGGAGTGCAGAACAAGCTGCATTGCTATTCTTAGATGCCCAAAAGGCATTTGATAATGTGAAATGGGACTTTATTCTACAGCAAAGTAAATATTTGAAGTTAGGACCTAAATTCTTTAATGTAATTAAGGCTATTTATCAAAAACAATATGCTACAATTTTAATTAACGGGGACTTACAGAAAAATTTCAAATACAAAAAGGAACGAGACAAGGCTGTCCATTGTCACCACTGTTGTTCATTATGACATTAGAGGCTTTAATTAGGACAATTAAAAAGATAATGATGTAAAAGGACTAAAAGTAAAAAGGGAAGAATTTAAATTACAGGCATTCGCAGACGACCTTTTTATTTTAGAAGAACCTCAATCTTCAGGACCTAAACTTTTACAAAAATTGGATGAATTTGGTTTAGTAGCAGGATTAAAAATAAATAAAAAGAAAACAAAAATGATTACTAAAAATATGACAAATAAACAGAAAGAATTACTGACCTTAACAATGGGCATTGAAATTGTTGAAAAAATTAAATATTTAGGAATCATTATATCCCCCAGATATAGCACACTGAAGAAAGACAACTATGACCCACTTATTAAACAAATAAGGGAAGATCTAATAAGATGGAACAATTTAAAATTATCCTTTATGGGCAGGATAGCCACGATTAAAATGAATATTTTACCAAAAATTCTATTTCTCTTTCAAAACGCTCCCATAAAATTAAAAAAATCCTTCTTTGATGAATTAAATAGATTAATATCAAATTTTATTTGGCAAAAAAAAGACCAAGGATAAAACTAAAATTACTACAAGATGCAACTGAAAGAGGGGGATTTGGCCTACCAGATTGGGAGCTGTATTATAGTGCTGCAATTATGACTTGGATAAAAGACTGGATAAACCACACAAATACAAGGATATTAACATTAGAAGGTTATAACCTCCAGACAGGATGGCACTTTTTTCTTAGACAAGATAGCTTAAAGGGACACAGCTACGTTTTGAAACACAAAGTAAGACAGACACTTCTACACACCTGGTTCAAAATTAAGAAACAAATGTATATTCAAATACCAATCTGGATATCAACACTAGAAGCTTTGATGCATCCACATCTGCTAAGATATGATAAAATTATTACTTATGAAGAACTGTTAGACGAAAAAGGAGATTTGCAAACTAGACAGCGGTTGAATGAACAGGGAATAGAATTGGAATGGTGGGCCTATCTACAACTCCAAGCTAAACATGCAGAAGACAAAAAGGAATTGGGTATTAGTAAAACCAGGACGGAATTAGATGAAATCTTGTTAGGACCAGATGTAAAAATGATTAAAAAACATACCAAGTATTATTACAAACTAAATTGGAAGAAGAAACTGTCAAAGAAACAATGATACGCTGGATGAGAGATTTTGGTCATAACATAGTTTTGAACGATTGGCAAACTATTTGGACTAGAAATAAAAAATAACCCTTGCAATTCCATTTAAAGAAAATTTGTATAAATTATTCTATAGATGGCATATAACACCAACAAGACTATCTAAAATGAATAATAAATTTTCCTCTCTTTGTTGGAAGTGTAATAAGGAAAGAGGTACATATTATCACATATGGTGGAGTTGTGGAAAGGCCCAGGAATATTGGAAAGAAATACATAAATGCTTACGAGAAATTTGTGATGTAGAGATTAATTTTAAACCAGAATTTTTTTTTACTGGGAATCACCAATAAGACCTATCCGAAGGAAATCCTTTACTTAATGATTCATATTATTACAGCGGCAAGGATGGCCTTTGCACAAAATTGGAAAAACACTGAAACTCCAACAGAAGCGGAATTTACGAAGAAAATTATTGAGTGCGCAGAAATGGACAAATTGACAATGGAAATTAAAAATAAGGAAGAAACGGACTATTACAAAACTTGGAACAACTTCTACGGATGGTTAGATAAGAAAAAGACTTAACAGACTTTCTGAATTGGACTTGACAAATGATGGACAATGAATGATATGAGCCTAGCCGTACTTGGTTTGATTGTAACATATGTTTTGTGTTTGATTATGTTTTGTTTATGTCAGTGTTTGTTTGTTTGGTTGTGTTCAATTACTAAACAAAATTAATAAAAAAAAAATTAAAAAAAAAAGACCAGGTTTTATGCCTGTTAATGGACTGGGTTAAGAGGGGATGGCCAAAAGAGACTGTGGGGTAGAATTTCGGCCTTTTAAGACTAGACAAAATGAATTATGCACTATGCAGGGGTGTCTATTGTGGGAAAACTGGGTGGTGATTCCATCCCTATTGAGACAGCAGGTCCTGGAAGCACAACACACAGGACACCTGGGCATTGTCCGCATGAAAGCCCTGGGGGAAAGCTATGTATGGTGGCCTAATCTGGATCAGGCAACCACTGACTCGGTCTCTGGGTGCCAGGACTGCCAGGTAACCAGACCATCTCCACCCCTTGCCCGGCCTCATGAGTGGGAGAGACCAAGGGGCCCTTGGCCTCAAATCCACATCTATTTTGCTGGACCAGTACAGGGACAAATATTCCTAATAGTGGTGGATGCCTTTTCTAAATGGGTGGAGGTGTTTCTAATATCATCCACCTCCACAGAAGCTGTCATTTGGGCCCTTAGAATGCCATTTGCCACACACGGCCCACCTGGTGAGCTGGTCTCAGACAATGGACCTCAGTTAACAGCAGGGCCACTTGAACTATTCCTGGCAGGGTTGGGAATAAGGCATGCCTTCATTGCCCCTTGTCATCCTGCCAGCAATGGATTGGTAGAGTGAGCAGTGCACTCAGTTATGGAAGCCTTAGCAAGGATGGGTCCTGGGATTGGCCTACCAAGGTGGCTACCTACCTGTTGATGCAGCATGCTACCCCATGTTCAGAAATGAACCGCAGCCCCACTGAGATCCTAATGGGCAGCAGTTTGAGGGCAAATTTAGACAGGTTGCACCCTGGCTATGCAGCAGAAAAGCCATTAGACTCTTCCACATTGGTACGGGTTTTATCAAGGGAGGCCTTGTGTATGTGACTATGCATGCACTAAATAAGGGAGGGAGGAGTGTTGTGTACTGTTCTCACTCAGGTCCACTTTTCCAGCAGTAACAGTGAAACATTCTGATTGGTTAAAGGGTTCTGAGTATAAAAGGGTTGTCAGAAGGATTTATCAGCTGCTGTTGTTGCGAGCCAAGCAGCTGTGGTTAACAAGCTCTGTTAGCACAATAAATGGTTAATGTTTACTTCCAAGCCTTGTTTCAGACTGTGTGAGCCTCCGTTCTTGGTACTGAACACTTTGGAGCCATGATTCCCTGAGTAATTGAATTGGACAGATCTGCTGAGGGGTTTCCCTCCTTCTCCTCCGGATTCCTTTTCCAAAGAACTTCAGATGAATGGATCCATATCGGGACCCCCATACCTGCCACGGCTGCAGCCTTAAAGCCCCCAACCTCTTTTCTCCCTCCTTCCTTCCCCTCCTCGATCTGGAGGAATAGGAGGCATTGATGGCCTGGGCCAGAGTCTGCATGAGAATGTAATCCTTGTAGTTACTTGGGAACTGCGTCCCATTCCTCTTCTCCTGGGTCTCCAGTGGGGCTTTCTGGGTGCATCTTCTGCGGCTTTTGACAGAAAAGATGTGCTCGGAAAGAGAACAGTGGAAATAATGGTCTTCAAAGGGATCTTCCACAAAGAAATCAGGTTCAAAGGCATCCACTGGCCTTTCTTTTGCCAGATAACCAAAGTTCCAAACACTATGGATGTATTTGAAAAGTCTGTACTTTAATATTGGATATGGTACAAAATTTGCGAGGATCCAGACTTTCCCTTCAATGGATCCTGGCAAACGCATAAGTGTTAAATGGAAAGGAAGAATTCTGTCCCAAATTGAATCATATTCTATGAAGTGAACAAAGACATTCACTAGTCTCCACTTGGACAGGGCCTCCCTGAAGGCTGCTGTATGTGCAGTTGTTGAGAATTGTTGTGATATAGCAACACAAATTCCACTCCTGACAAGCAGAGGAGAGAAAGTCCTCATGAAAATCTCTCCACTATCTGTGCCTGAAGCAAAGAGGCCAATCAGGGTCCAACTGAAATGGAGAAGCAGTTGGACGATTGCTGGGTACTGGATCCCTTCTTTGGGGACCAACTGGTGGAAAAAGGGGAAATTATTTTTATCACTCAGAGCCTCTGAAGCAGAGTTATAACTGATCTGAAAAAGCAATGAAGAATGCTGTGTTATACTTGGCATCAGATCAAATCCAAAATATTAGACTTTAATAAATCCAACCTTTATACAGATGAAGATGGGAGGATTTTAATGGTGGAGATAATAGACAACAATGCTAAAATGCTTCTGATAGTAATGTATGCACCAAGTGAGAATCAAGAATCAAGGGCCTTGGTGGCTCAGGCTGTTAAATTCCTGCATTTAAGTTCCAGCTGCCTACAATTATTGTAGGCTCGAATCCCACCAGGCTCAAGGTTGACTCAGCCTTCCATCCTCTCGGGGTAGGTAAATTGAGGACCCAAGATTGTTGGGGGCAATAAGCTGACTTTGCAAAAATGCCGCTTAGTAATAAGCAGGCATATACAATGGAATGAAGGCTATTGCTGAGCACACTGGGTTGTATCCCAAAAATTGTAAGCCACCCTGAGTCTTCGGAGAAGGGTGGCATATAAATGTAATTTTAAAAAAAGAAGAATTTTATAAGAATTTATACCAAAATTGACTGAATTAGACTATGCAAATATTTTATTGATGGGAGATTTTAATGGGATAATTAATGATCAACTTGACTACAAATCTGAGAGAACCAAAAAGAAAACTAGAAGAAAGCTACCTAAGTCCTTTTTTCAAATGATAGAAGAAATGAATATTAAAGATATATGGAGAGAGAGAAATACTGGAAATAAAGAATTTACTTTTTATTCAAATAGGCATGAATCATGGTCAAGAATAGATATGGTATGGGCACCCGCAGATATGCTCTCCCATATAGAAAAAATTCAAATTGAAAGTGGGACTTGGGCGGATCATAATCCATTGATAGTTGCCTGGAAAGGACAGAAGAGAAGATCTAGATGGACATTAAATAATATGATTTTGAAAGAAGAAGAATTCAAAAAGAAAATTGAGACAAAACTTACTTTTTTTCCTAAGGAAAATAGAAAAGAAAATACATCATTACAAATTCGATGGGATGCGATGAAGGCTTATATAAGAGGTATGATAATTGACTACACAAGGAAAAGAAATATTAAACAGAAAAAGACATCCAAAATATTGGAAGATAATTTTGTGAAACTAGAAAAAGAACTACAACAATCACCGCAAAGGAAAGATATTAAAAGGAAAATGGATATGATTAAACATAAAATGGCTTTAATGGATAAAGAAGAAATTGCTCAAAAGATTAAAGGTGCTAAACAAAATTATTTTGAAAATGTGAATAAACCAGGAAGATGGTTAGCTTATAAAATTAGAAAGGAAAGGGAAACAAAGAAAATTAGTCAACTAATAGATGGAAAAGGAATATACAATATGGGAATGACGAAAAGAAAAAAATTATCCCAGACTACTATGAAAAACTGTACTCTCAAGAAGATATTACAGAAGAAAAAATTAAACAGTACTTACAAAAGACAAGATTACCACAGATACCTAAAGATATTGAAACAATGTTAGAAGGAACATAACCATGATGGAATTGACAGAAGCCTTGAAGAAACAAAATACAGGAAAAGCACCAGGTCCAGATGGCTTACCAGGAATTCTATAAGACCTTTCAGGAGGTGCTAAGCATCCACCTTTTAGAAGTGATGAATGAAGTGTTACTAAAAAGAGAATACCTGAGACATGGTTGGAAGCTTATATTACCCTTATACCTAAAGAAGAAATGGACCTACAACAAGTCAAAAATTATAGACCTATTTCATTGTTGAACTCAGATTATAAAATCTTTGCTTCAATCCTGGCAGAAAGAATGAAAAGATACTTAAATGAATTTATTCACACGGATCAAAATGGATTTTTGCCAAAATGACAAATTAAGCAAAATGTGAGAATAATTTTAGATACTTTGGAGTATTACGAAGCACACCCTGAAAAACAGATGGCACTGATGTTTTAGATGCACAAAAGCATTTGACAATGTGAATTGGCGATTTATGGTATTGCAAATGGCACAAATGGGCTTTGGCAAAACTTTATACAAGCCATTGAGACAATATATAATAAGCAAACAGCGAAGATATTGGTAAATGGAGAATTGATGGAATTTATAGAGATAAGAAAAGGAACTAGACAAGGTTGTTCTTAACACTAGAAGTACTGGACAGAGCTATCAGAGAAGATGAAGAAATAAAAGGAATGAAAATCAAAAAGAAGAATATAAATTACAGGCGTTTGCAGATGATTTGGTATTTATATTAGAGGATCCACTCAAATCAGCACCTAAATTGATAGAGAAAATAGAGGAATATGGAATGGTGGCAGGTTTAAAAATTAATAAAGATAAAACAAAGATCCTAACAAAGAATATGTTAGCAAAATGCAAGAAAGATTTAGAAGATCTACTAGAGATCCAGATTGCAAGTAAAGTTAAATATTTGGGAATATATATAACATCAAGATGCAGTACATTGAAAGAAGATAATTATATAAAACTTAAACAGCAGATAGCGGCAGATCTTGAAAGATGGGAAAACATGCAGCTATCTCTTATTGGCAGAATATCGACAGTTAAGATGAATGTATTACCCAGAATCTTATATCTATTTCAGACAATTCCAATTAGACCTGGGAAAGAGTTTTTCGAAGATTTAAATAAAATTACACTAAAATTCATATGGCAGGGCAAAAACAAGAATTAAATTTAAGCTATTGCAAGATGCAAGATCAAGAGGGGGATTTGCACTACCTAATTGGGAATTGTATTACCAAGCTGCAAGTTTGATGTGGGTAAAAGAATGGATAACGTTGAGAAATAATAGATTATTAACTTTAGAAGGTCATGATTTGTTATTAGGATGGCATGCTTTGTTATGGTATAAGGGAACTAAAAAGCAAGGATATTTTAGAAGACACCATGTTCAAGAAGCTTTATTTTTAAATTGGGAAAAAATTAGAAAACAACATTATATACAAATTCCATTATAGGTATCTACTATTGAAGCTTTTTCATATCCAATAATATATAAGAAGGAACAAACAATGAGATATGGAGAGATTTTAAATGAAAAGGGTGAACTCACATCGATGCAAACATTACAAGAACAAGGAATAAAAATGAATTGGTTTTCATATATGCAAATACAATCTAGATATGATGAGGATGTTAGGACTGAAGGTATCTTTAAAAAGCAAACTGAACTAGATAAAATCTTGATGGGTACGAATGAAAAAGTGATTAAAAAACTCTATGGTCATTTATTAGAAGTTAGAATGGAAGAGGAGCAGGTTAAGGAAACAATGATTGCTTTGGGGAAAAATTTTGGTTATGGGATAGATTTAGAGAGATGGCAAACACTATGGGATCAGAATTATAAAATGACAATGTCAACTGCATATAAAGAAAATTGGTATAAGATGTTTTACAGGTGGCACCTATCCCCGAGAAGGATCGCAAGAATGTTTAAGGACAAATCGGATAAGTGTTGGAAATGTCATCAGATACCCGGCTCCTATTACCACATGTGGTGGACTTGTGCTGATGCTAAAAGATACTGGACTAAAATCCACACGTGGTTGGAAAAAATGACACAACAACATATAGACTTGAAACCTGAGATATTTTTACTGGGAATTGTACCAGAGACACTCAGCAAAGAATTGAAATATTTGATTGTTAATGTATTGATAGTTGCTAGAATTGTATTTGCCAAAAATTGGAGAAATGATAAGATACCTGCACAGGAGGAAGTAATTAAGAAGATTTTGGATTGTGCCGAAATGAGTAGATTAACATTTGAAATTAGGGATCAAGAAGAAAAGCAGTTTTACAAGATATGGAATATGTTTTACCAATGGTTAGATAAAAATGTTTGGTAATATATGGAACAATGGAGATAAATAGAATTGTTGAAAAGAAATACAATATAGAAACTATAACATGGTAGAGAATTAATAATAATGATTATAGCTTTCTTTCTTTTGTAATAGAGAGTATGGATGATGAGGAGATGGCACTGAGATTTGTGACCAACCGACACACTTGAAATTGATATTGGTTTATGTTTTGTATGTTTGTCTGTTTTGTTTGTTTTTTGGAAAATAATAAAACTTTAAAAATAAATAAATAAATCCAACCTGGTTCTCATGAATAGTTTGTTAATTAGACAATGTTTAAAATATTAAAGGCAGAATATTAGCAAGATTGAATAGTAGTGGAAAGTAGTTGAATAGTGGAAAATAATACATTAAAAACAATAAAAACATATATTATTGCAGTTAGATTAACATGTGCAAATGCCAACTGAAGGATTCTATTCCGATAAAGGGCCTAGGATAATATTTGAGGATTGCTGCATCTTTTTCTGCTTCTATATCCCAGATTCTTTGTGGAGGAATCTTTTCAGCTTCTTCTCCAGTTGTACAAGAAACAGGGAGACCTCAGTTGCAGTCTAGGATTGCAATGGCTTTTTTGGGCTGCTGCCACACACTGCTGGCTCATATTTAAGGGATTGTCCACTCGGACTCCAAGATCTCTGTCACAGTTATTACTATTCAGCCAGGGGTCACCTAATCTGTAAGTGTACATTTGGCTTTTCTTGCCTAAGTGTAACACCTTACTTTTCTCTACACTGAATTTCATTTGTTACATAGGCCCTGTGTTCAAGTCTATCTAGATCCATCTGGATCTTCAGCCTATCTTCTGGGGTGTTGGCTATTCCTGCCACTTTAGTGTTGTCTGCAAATTTGATGAGTTCCCCATCTATCTCCCCATCCAAACCATTGATGAAGATGTTGAAGAGTCCTGGGCCTAAAATGGAACCTTGGGGTCCCTCACTCCTTATTTCCCTCCATGTAGATGAAATTCCATTGAAGACCACAGGCTGCGTCCATCTGGGGGTGATGCTGTCTATCCTACACAGTTTTATCGTACCGAGAAGTAGGGGGCAGTGTACTTTGTCAAAGCCTTTCTGAAATCCAAGGTTACAATGTGCACTTGCATTTCTCTGGTCCACTAATTTAGTAATTTTTTTTCAAAGAATGAAATAACATTTATTTATGATCTGTTTTGTATCCTTCATTAGTCCTAGGAAGTCGTTCATATCTAAACTGAATAACAAGGGTTCAAATATGCCTCCTTCCATTCCTCCTTGCTAAGTATTGATCCTTCTTCTCATGGCTCCATTGAGCCCAAACCTCCCTCTCAAACAAGGGCTTGGATCAGGGCCAAATGTCAGAGCTCCATTTTGAGGGCAGTCAATTACCTCCATGATATTTCTCTGTTTATTGTGTCAAATGCTGCACTAACATCTAGAAAGCCAGCAAATTGTGGTTTACCTCTCTCTCTCTCATGCACACACACACACACACACATATAGTCAAGTTATATATATATATACAGGTGAAACTTGGAAAATTAGAATATCGTCCAAAAGTTCATTTATTTCAGTAATGCAACTTAAAAGGTGAAACTAATATATGAGATAAACTCATTACATGCAAAGCAAGATAGTTCAAGCCATGATTTGTCACAATTGTGATGATTATGGCTTACAACTCATGAAAACCCCAAATCCACAATCTCAGAAAATTAGAATATTGTGAAAAGGTGCAATATTCTAGGCTCAAAGTGTCCCACTCTAATCAGCTAATTAAGCCATAACACCTGCAAAGGGTTTCTGAGCCTTTAAATGGTCTCTCAGTCTGGTTCAGTAGGAAGCACAATCATGGGAAAGACTGCTGTCCTGACAGTTGTGCAGAAAACCATCATTGACACCCTCCATAAGGAGAAAGCCTCAAAAGGTAATTGCAAAAGAAGTTGGATGTTCCCAAAGTGCTGTATCAAAGCATATTAATAGAAAGTGATGTGGAAGGGAAAAGTGTGGAAGAAAAAGGTGCACAAGCAGCAGGGATGACCACAGCCTGGAGAGGATTGTCAGGAAAAGGCCATTCAAAAGTGTTGGGGACTTTCACAAGGAGTGGACTGAGGCTGGAATCAGTGCATCAAGAGCCACCACACACAGATGGATCCTGGACATGGGCTTCAAATGTCGTATTCCTCTTGTCAAGCCACTTCTGAACAACAAACATCAGAAGCGTCTTACATGGGCTAAAGAAAAATAGACCCTGTTAAGTCTGCATGAAGAGTCAGACGCGAGGAGTTCCAGCAAAGAGTTTATTAAGTGACTACAGCTCGAATGGACCCATCCTGGCTTGGCTACGGCTGCCTCTTATAGCCTGCAGCCGTGGTTGCCAGCCAATGGGAGTGCAGGATTTCTTCCCGCACTATTTAAACCAATACCGTTTGACATTTTACAAGAACAGTTCAAATAAACCAATAACATTCAAACCTACATACATAACACCCCCCCACTAGGTTCAGTCCATACCAAACCCCAACCTATCTAATGTATTCCTTTAAATAGGTGGGGCTCTTACGTGTACATTGAGACCTTCGTGGTTCAGAAGTTTTAACGTTCTCACCCAGTGAGAGGGGAAATGTGTCTGCTGACATTTCCCTGTTGGGACTTCCTGTGAAAGGAGACCCTGTTAGACTGTTAGAATCTGGTCTCTCCTCCCAACCCATCTCCATTCCAATGTCAGCACCCAAGTCAGGTAGTGATGTGCAATCTTCCACTTCTAAGGATGGATCTTGGCATTGTGACAGGGTTCGGGATGGTTCCTGTCCAATGGCTCGTTACACTGGGGTTGATCTTGCCTGATTTTTTCCTTTCCTCCTGTTCCCTCCTTCCCCTAGAAGAGACATCAGGTGAGGGACCCAGAGAGAGACAGGGCGATGTTCCTGAGGGAACCTGGATCTAAGTTGGTCAATGTGCCTGCTCCAGAGGAGGCCATCCTCTGTTTGTACCCTGTAAGAACGAGGGCCAGTGATGTGAGTTATTTCAGCAGGAATCCACAAAGGTTCACCTATAAGGTTCTAGCATATACAGAATCACCCACACTGAAAGAATGAACTTTGGAAGTGGAATCCAGTGGTGCGGGGTGCATAAGTGGGATGAAGGCGGTCAAGGGAAGACCTAAGTTTCCTACCCATCAACAACTCTGCTGGGGACAAGTTATTTGATGGGCTAGGAGTGATGTGCTGAACACTAAGAAGCTTTTCAAGCTTCTCAGTGATATCCCCAGGACCCAGCTGCTGAAGCTTCTCTTTGGTAAAGCGCACCATGCGTTCAGCCCGCCATTAGCCAAGGGTGCCCAGGGGCAGTGAGGGCATGTCTGATACCCTGTTGTGCTAGAAAGGATTCAAAAATGTTAGATGTGAATTGAGGGCCATTGTCAGAAACAAGGACATCTGGTAACCCATGGGTTACAAACAATTTTCTGAGCTGCTTGATGACAGCCTCAGTTGTAGTGGATGTCATGGGAATTACCTCTAGCCATTTGGAATATGCATCTACTATAACTAGAAAAGTGTGCCCTCTTGTAGGGCCTGCAAAATCAATGTGGATTCTAGACCATGGGCCCCTAGGACATTCCCATTCCTGTGTGGGGGCGTGAGGTGGAGCAGGCCTGACTACCTGGCAATTGGGACAAGATGCTACCCAGTTTTCAACCATTTTGTCAATACCTGGCCACCATACATAACTCCTGGCCAAACCTTTCATCCTTACAATCCCAGGATGACCCTCATGTAACATTTCCAAAACCTCCCTTTGCAGTTTTGCAGGAATAACCACCCTGTTACCCCACAAAATACATCCTCTTAATACAGATAATTCAGTTTGCCTGGACTTAAAAGGTTGGGCAAGGTGAGGTAGATCTTGAAGAGGCCAACCTTTCTTAATCCAGCCTATAACAGGTGCCAACACAGCATCTTTGGCAGTCTCTCTGGCAATCTCAGCAGCATGGACTGGAAGCTTAGCAACAGTCTCTAGGAAAAAGGTGTGAGTTTCAAGTTCAAAGTCCTCCTTGTGGCAAGGTAGTGGGCAACGACTCAGTGCATCAGCATGTCCAATGTCCTTGCCAGGCCTGTGAATCAGTTTGTATGAATAGGCTGCAAGAAATTCAGTCCATCTCAGCATTCTTGGTGACAGGATATTAGGTGTAGGTTTGTCTCCTGCCACAATGCCTAATAAAGGTTTATGATCTGTAACAATGGTGAATGACCTGCCATACAGATATTCATGAAATTTCTTAACAGCTGCAACGACTGCTAATGCCTCCTTGTCCAGTTGGCTATAATTCCTCTCTGCTTTGGACAAAGTGCGAGAGTAAAATGCAATAGGGGCTTCCCTTCCACTGGGAAGCCTGTGACTCAAACCCCCCCACTCCAAAAGGGATGCATCACAAGTCAGAACAACAGGTAAATTCTCAGAGAATTGTATCAATACAGCATCAGATGTGATTAGTCTCTTAATACTGTTAAATGCTGACTGTTCCTTCCTCCCCAGATCCAAACAGCTTTCTTATCAAGCAGGCGATGTAAAGGCTCAGCAATAGATGCTTTGTGAGGTAGAAACATGTGATAAAAGTTAATAAGTCCAAGGAAGGCTTGTAAGTCTGTCTTGCATCTAGGTTTAGGGGCTTCTTTGATTGCTTTAACCTTGGCATCAGTAGGGTGGATGCCATGCTTGTCAATCATGTACCCCAGGAACTCAACTCTGTCTGTTTTGAGTGTGCATTTGTCTTCCTTGACTTTTAAACCCGCTTTTCTGAATCTGGTAAGGACTTCTCTGAGTCTCTCTTGAAGCTGAGTGTCATTTTCAGCAGAGATTAACACATCATCAAAGTAAGGCACTACCCCTGGCAGTCCTTGCAACATTCTTTCCATAAGGCTTTGAAAATGCCAGGTGCCACGCTTACTCCAAATTGTAGTCTTTTACATTTGAAGGCACCTCTATGAGTCACAATTGTTTGTGCCTCTGCAGTGGCATCATCAACTGTTAATTGTTGATATGCCTGAGCCAAGTCCAGTTTGGCAAATACTGTACCCCTGCCAAGGGAATGGAGCAGATGATGCACAACTGGTACTGGGTATGCGCTCTGCTGCAGCGCATGGTTAAGTGTCCCCTTATAGTCACCACAGATTCTCACTGACCCATCAGCCTTGACTGGTGTGACTATGGGTGTTTCCCATCTGGAGTGGTCAGTACTCTAAAACCCCTTGAGCAATAAGTTTATCTAATTGTGCATCAATTTTTCCTTTAAAGCAAATGGAACCCTCCTGGGCTTTAAACGAATTGGGGCACCTTGGGGTCTAGGCTGAAAGCAATAGGGGTCCCCATATACTTGCCCAGTCCTTCACTGAAGACCTCTGGAAACTCAGACTTCAAGGACTCCTCCCATTCAGAGCTGCTCACGTGATTGATGCCAGTCACCTCGATGCCTAGTGGCTTGAACCACTCAAGTCCCAGCAAGCTTGGGCGATCCTTGTCCACGATGGTCAGAGGCAAACGTTTGGTGTGGCCTTTAAACTGCACGTTGAAATCTCTTGCTCCAACTACTGGAATCTTGTTCCCTTGGTAGTCTTTAAGAGTCAGTGCTTGCTTCTGGAAATGCTTCTTCTGAATGTTGGGAAAGAGTCTGTGGATAGTGTCCCATGACACCATAGATAAATAAGAGCCTGAGTCCACTTCCATTTGGCAAGGCCTTCCTTCAATAAACACCTTCACGTGTACTTTTCTGCTTTTTAAGGGTGAAGAATGACCAGTAGTGATTGTTTGGTGAGTTTCATTCTTGCCATTTGCTTCTGTATTTGCCCCATCTTTTCAAGGAAATTGTTGGGCTTAAAGTCTTTGTCAGGAAATTTTTTCCTACTAGGTGGAGTTCTGGATGATTTGCAGACTCTGGCTATGTGACCCCATTTCTCACAACGTAGGCAGATGGAGTCAAAGAACTTGCATTCAGTGCGGGGTGCCCCCCCAGCCTCTGCAATAGGATCCTTGCCTGTTTTTCCCAGAGTCTTTTCTCTTCTTCTCCATTCTGAGTCTAAAAATCCCTCCTCTGCCTCACTGCCATCTGAATCAGAGTCTATTTGTTCGCAATGGGCTGTTGTGGATTTTCCCCATCAGAATGGCTTGAGGCCTGGCTTGAGGCCTTGTTAATCTTTTTCATGGCGCTGCTGAGGACTTGGTGGCTTCCGCTGAACAGCTTCTTCAATGGCCTCTTTAAACGTGATCTTAGGTTTCATTAACAGTTTGCTTTGTAAGACCTTATCTTTGAGGCCTAAAACAAACCGATAACACATGGCCTCTTCAAAGTTGGTAAAATCACAAGCACCCCCAATGTCCCTTAAACTTGCCACGAAGTCATTAACATTCTCGCTTTCCCCTTGATCCCGATGGTAAAATTCGTGTCTCTTAATGAGGCACGATACTTATGGGGCGTAATGGGCTCTTAAAAGTTTCTCTAAATCGGGCCATTCCATTACCTTCAGCTCTGCAGCTCCCGCTAACGCCTTAGCCATTTTGAAGACTGCCGGACCGCAGTGCATGAGAAATACCGCCCTCTTTCGTCTCTCGGGGATGTCGGCGAGGTCGTTTCCTTCCAGGTACATCTGGAAGCGATCGCATACGATTCCCAGTCTTCCGCCGGATCGAACGGGGCTGGGGGTGTTCAGCGCAGCCATCTCGCTCTGTTGCTTGTTCTTCGCGTCGTCTTCTCTTCAGGGAAATCCCATCCTCGTCGCCAGTGTTAAGTCTGCATGAAGAGTCAGACGCGAGGAGTTCCAGCAAAGAGTTTATTAAGTGACTACAGCTCGAATGGACCCGTTGGCTTGGCTACGGCTGCCTCTTATAGCCTGCAGCCGTGGTTGCCAGCCAATGGGAGTGCAGGGTTTCTTCCCGCACTATTTAAACCAATACCATTTGACATTTTACAAGAACAGTTCAAATAAACCAATAACATTCAAACCTACATACATAACAGACCCTGTCTGTTGCTCAGTGATCCAAAGTCCTCTTTTCTGATGAGAGGAACTTTTGCATCTCATTTGGAAAACAAGGACCCAGAGTATGGAGGAAGAATGGAGAGGCACACACTGCAAGATGCTTGAAGGCCAGTGTGAAGTTTCCATAGTCTGTGTTGATTTGGTCATCTACTGGTGTTGGTCCACTGTGCTTCATTAAGTCCAGGGTCAATGCAGCCATCTACCAGGAGTTTTTGGAGCACTTCATGCTTCCTTCCATAGACGAACTTTATGGGGATGCTGACTTCATTTTCCAGCAGGACTTGGCACCTGCCCACACTGTCAAAAGCACCAAAACCCAGTTCAATGACCGTGGGATTACTGTGCTTGATTGGCCAGCAAACTCGCTGACCTGAACCCCATAGAGAATCTATGGGGCATTGCCAAGAGAAAGATGAGAGACATGAGACCGAACAATGCAGAAGAGCTGAAGGCCGCTATTGAAGCATCCTGGTCTTCCATAACACCTCAGCAGTGCCACAGGCTGATAGCTTCCATGCCACGCCTCATTGAGGCAGCAATTGCTACAAAAGGGGCCCAAACCAAGTACTGAGTACATATGCATGCTTATACTTTTCAGAGGTCCGATATTGTTCTATGTACAATCCTTGTTTTATTGATTGCATGTCATATTCTAATTTTCTGAGATTGTGGATTTGGGGTTTTCATGAGCTGTAAGCCATAATCATCACAATTATGGCAAATCACGTCTTGAACTATCTTGCTTTGTATGTAATGAGTCTATCTCATGTTTATTTATTTATTTAATTGGATTAATATGCCGCCCCATCTCCGAGGGACTTGGGCGGCTTACACAGAAATGTATAAACAATAAATACACCTTTATCAAATTATCTAATCTAATTATAAAATCTAATTAAAATACCCTTAAATTAAAATTCCCAACCCTGCTCAGTCCAGGCCAGCCTGTACAAACAGCCAAGTCTTGAGATCACGGTGGAAGGAGCGCAGGTCCAGGGCCAAACGCAGCTCTAGAGGTAGCTGATTCCAAAGGGTGGGCACCCCCACAGAGAAGGCCCTCCCCCGGGGGACCACCAACCAACATTGTTTGGCCGACAGCACCCCAGGAGGGCCTGCCTATGGGAGGCGTACTGGGCGTCGGTCTCGATGCTGGTAGGAGGCGCTCCTGCAAGTACCCCAGACCCAATCCATGCAGGTCTTTATAGGTTAAAACCAGCACCTTGAATCTTATATGAAGGGCAACTGGCAACCAATGAAGATCGTGCAGGAGGGGTGTCACATGGGAGAATCGGGCCGCTTCCATCACCACCCACGTGGCCACATTCTGTACCAGTTGAAGCCTCCGTATAGTCCTCAAGGGCAGCCCCAGGTAGAGAGCATTGCAGTAGTCAAGATGGGAGGCAACGAGCGCATGAGTGACCGTGCGTAGGGAATCTCGGTCCAAGTAGGGGCGCAACTGGTGCACCAGGAGAACCTGGGCAAAAGCCTCCCTGGCGACGGCTCCCACCTGCTCCTCCATACTGAGCCGTTCGTCCAGGAGGACACCTAAGTTGTGCACCTTATCCACAGGGGGCAACACCTCTTCCCCTATGGTCAGAGATGGAATTTCTTGGACCTGAGATGCTGGTATGCACAGCCACTCAGTCTTGTCTGGGTGAGCCGGAGCCTGTCCTCCCCACCAGATCTGCACCACCTCCAGGCATTGCAAAGCACGGGGAGGGCATCACTGAGGTAGTCCGGGTGGGATGTAAAGCTGGGTATCATCAGCATATTGATGATACCTCACCTGGAAACTACGGATGATCTCACCCAGCGGCTTCATGTAGATGTTGAACAGGAGGGGAGAAAGAACGACCTATGGGAACCCCACAAGTGAGGGTCCTTGGGGTCGATCTCTGCCCTCCTGTCAACACCGACTGCATGCGTCCTGGGAGGAAGGAGGAGAACCACCGTAAAACGGTGCCTCCCACTCCCAACTCCTGAAGACGCCACAATAAGATACCATGGTCGATGGTATCAAAAGCTGCTGAGAGGTCTAATAGGACTAGGACAGAGGAATATCCCTGTCTCGAGCCCTCAGAGATCATCAATCATGTATTAGTTTCACCTTTTCAGTTGCACTACTGAAATAAATGAACTTTTGCACGATATTCTAATTTTTCGAGTTTCACCTGTATATAGTTTGAATACAGTGCATTGTATTGTATTGTGCCATTTTACAAAAGAAAAGAAAAATAAGAGATATACTGATAGTAAAAATAATAATACAATATAATAATTCTAACCATATTTATAATTATATTCAATTATTTATGTTCCTGTTAATTATATTAGCATACTTGTAGTTTTGAACAATATTCATATTTTACTTAAACATAGCAATACTTTCTTCAACTAATTTTTACCTCTTATCTCTGATTTTACCAAAGGTTTTACCATTGATAAAGCTTATTCCACGTTAAATAATATTCTGTCTCCTTTATCCTTTATTTTCAATGTCAATCTATCCATCTCTGCATAATCCAATATGTTCTGAATTATAATTTCATCTGATATATTTTGTGATTAGATATTTCAAGACAAATTTGTTGTCAATATTAGATTATTCCTATGCTTTATTATAAAATCTATATAGCTTTTAACTGTACCTAAAACCTTATGCTTTATTATAAAATCTATATAGTTTTAACTCTACCTAAAACCTTCTGGTTCTTCTGCAAGGAATGCATTTGTCTCAAGTTTAACTTGAGAATCATGACATAAATTTTAGCCACTATATCTGCCAATCTATTTGGCCTATAATTGCTAGAGTCCTTTTTATTCCACATTTTAGGTAGATAAAATGCTACTATAGCCAACTTCAATCCCAATTGGTATGGCAGGGATTATTTATATGTGAAAATGAACCTGCCAATAGAGGCCCCAACAACTAAGGATATTTTTGATCACTTAAATAGTTGGTAGAATATCTTCTCCAGGGAATGTATTCCTTGCATTTCAGGCCTTTTATGATTAATTTCAACATGAACTTAATGGGGTAAAATATTGACATGTTCACTAATATGTCAATATGTTCATTAAAAGCAACTCTTGCATTCCATGGAGAAGACATGATTGCCTCTATTGTTCACCCACCAACACCTACCACTCACTGTACCAGATAGAGAAAAACACACACAAACCTGTGGGATTTTGTAGGTGCCTCCTAATGTTGACATCTGGATGGAGATGGTCCCATCAGCTTCATCAAGAAGAGCCAGAAGGTTGTCCTTCCTTCCACAGCCATAGTTGGGGACATTGGCTTCTCCAGTGGAGAGCATGTCCAGCAAGGCATCTGAAGAAGGGCCTTGGGTGGCTCAGGCTGTAAAGCCTGCTCTTAAGATCCAGCTGTCTACAATAGTAGGCTCGAATCCCACCAGCAAGGTGACTCAGCCTTCCATCCTCTCGGGTAGGTAAATTGAGGACCAAGGTTGTTGGGGCAATTAGCTGACCTTGTAAAAATGCCACTAGTAATAAGCAGGCATATCAATGGAATGAGGCTATTGCTGAGCACACTGGGTTGTATCCCAAAAATTGTAAGCGCCCTGAGTCTTAGAAGGGCGGCATATAAATGTAATTTAAAAAAAAAAAAAAGTGCGTAAAGTACTCAAAGAGTTGTCATGGATGTTGTAGCCCAGGGTGAGATTGTGCAGGAGGTGGGAATTATTGTTGACAGTTTGAATGGCAAAAATGAACCGAAAGCCATTATAAAAACCATAAACATCCCTATTGTAAAAAAAATACTATTATAATCAACAGCTACAACAAATACTTTTATTATATATAATATATATAATCCTCAAACAAGCCTACTGAGCCTTAATCCAACATTGATCCAAAAGCAATGATCAGTTAAACAAATATGGAAATTGGCTGAGGTATGGCAACTACAACTGGTTCAATCACTACTTTAAATAAAATTCATTACTCAAGTGATAAATCAAGGATTGAACTGAGAGAGGAAAATAATCGCGGACCTTTCAGCTTTTTGCAGATCCCTTTTGGATTTGAGTCTCTTTCACAAAATCAGAAAAAGAGAGAAGCCATGGAAATCAAAATCATTCAGGAAATTAGACTTTTCCCCCCAATGTAGAAATAAATGAGAGAAAAAAAGAAAAGAAAGAGAGAATGGAGGGAGTGAAACTCCATCACCCAGAATGACTTACAAATCATGGGAAACAAACTGAAGAGAAGGAACCATGTTGAAAAGCAACTTTATATGCAATCTTTCACTTCCAGTGATGACTATACCAAGGAGATGGTCTCCTGGGCTGTAAAAGCTCTGTGGATAGTTTCTATCCTGGTGCTTGAAATTCGGAGGGCATTTCCTTCTCAGCTTCCCAGAGACTGGATGGGACATCAGCAGTAGCAGAAGCAGAAGCAGGAGGCCCATAATTCATGGGGGGAATCAATCAATCCCTTTCCTGTTTCTAAAGGAGAATTGGAAGAATTCAAAGGACTTTCACAAGGTAGAATATCTGGTCGTTTCCTGACTGAAACACAGAGAAACACTCAGCTGCAAAGGAGAGAGACGTCATTCAAGAGCACAGACCTGCCTCTCCCCAAACTCCTATTTCTTTGCCCAAAGTCTCCATGGAGGATTCGGCCAAACAGCAGAGCTGAAGCTTTTATCATAATTCTTCCTCTCTGGAGGATCCCTGGCTAAATCAACTAGATCTTGCACTTAAGATTGTTGGGCAGTTCTCTGGAGAGAAATGAAAGGGGAATAAGCCCCATATTATTCATAATAATAGCGGCAAAGATTGAATTAAATCCATAATCGCGTGTGGCGGTGGAGACTTTCCTGTCGTTGATGAGACTCTTCAGGTCTTCTTTGGAAGAGCTCAGTTGTGAATTCGAGCTGTTTTGGGCTCGTGAGTCACCGGGAGTTTTCTGCTGGGAAGTTGTTCCCGGCGCTGGCCTGGCGG